>VDFB02231008.1:0-12399 GCA_007258455.2 Sequoia sempervirens | reverse complement strand
AAGAAATTGGGTTATTCAGAGGATGTTATTGAGAAAACAAAGAGTACAACCATCAGAGCATATGACGATCAAGAGCAGGTATCGCAAGGAATCATCACGCTACCCATCCAAGTGGGACCCGTCATTGCTAAGAACACATGCCAAGTATTAGACCTTGATCTCCCCTACAACATCTTGCTTGGTCGACCATGGATTCATATCCTAAAAGCTATAGCTTCAACCTATCACCAATGTGTAAAGTTTCCTTTTGATGGTAGAGAAGTTACCATCCATGGCGATCCTGAGCCTTTTTACTACTGCAAGAACCTTGAGGCCAAGTCTTACAAAATACCCCAAATCCCTAAAAATGATGAAGGGCCTACATCCTCCACATTTGTTAACCCATCATCCCTTGTACCTACCTCAAAAACAAAAAAAGCTATTGTACAGAACATTCCCGACATCAAAGTGGTGATCAAGGATGATGGTTGTGGAGATTATAAACTAAAGAATGACACTTTTGTGTTGGGAGAGCTACCTCTTTCTCCCAAATCTCAAATCTCATGGGAAACCTACACCTATCAACAAAGTGGTTGAAAAATTAAAGGTTGCATCTACCACCTTCACCAAGTGGGGGGATTTGAACAAAGAAGATGTCAATGAGGAAGATGTCTCTAAACTACTCTATCAAGATGATTTCCCTATGCTTGTTCTTCCCATGGAATATGACTATAAAGGTTTACAGGTAATGAAAGGATGGGGGTGCAACAAGAATGAGAAATTGTTGCAATGATAATGGCTTGCTAGAACCCATCATTCCCAAGAGATGTCCAAAGAATCTTCGATTAGGATGTACTACTGCCAAGGTTACCCTTATTGGTAAAGGTACTTCTGCTAAACGGGCTAAGGCTTCCTCTTGGTTACCCACATAATGTGACACTACCCTATATGACATTCCTCTCAACATTGCTAATCTATTTGAGCATAAATCTCTCTTTATGATATCCACAACATCTTTTACCTTGAATGACCAAACCACTGCAATAAGCCTAGTATACCCCCAACTCATCGACTAGGACCAACATTGACCACCAATTCTAGATTTATTCAAAAATGATGAAGCAATCTCAAAATTCATGGGAATCTACGACAACATACCATATGGGGATCGCAAAGTAGGTTTTGATATAGAGCTAGACACACAAGCATACAATGGCGAAACGATTGAATCCTTCAGTCGCAAAATTGATGACATGAAATAACATTCAGATCTTTGAGTGAAAGCCACACTGTGACACTTTTCGATCCTAAAATAGTTAAAATAAAGGACACATCCAAGGGTAAAAACCTCTTTGAGTCACCCAAGAATGAGAAATTCAATCTCCCCCTTAGTGCAATGCATCCAAAAAAGTCAATAGTATTAGCAAAAAAGGCCACCCTAGAAATATAGGAACAAAAGAGGCACCCAAGATAACCTTTTATGTTGAATCCTTGTTGGATGAAGAATAGAAAAACTTAGTATCATTCTTGAAAGAGAGAAGTGAAACCTTCACATGGTCATACGCAAATATTTCGGGGCTCAATCCTAAAGTGGTTGTACATCACTTAGCAGTCTATCCTAAGGCCAAACTAGTCAAACAAAAATTGAGAAAGATGCACCCTCAAATAACACTCTTGGTAAATCTTGAGTTACAAAAGCTTCTTGACATCAGATTTATCTAACCAATTGATTATCCTGAGTGGGTTTCCAACTTGGTACCAATCTCTAAACCCACTGGGGGCATCAGACTATGCATGAATTTTAGAGACTTGAACAAAGCATGTCTAAAGGATGATTTCCCTCTCCCTAACATTGACAACATTGTTGATTTAACAGATGGACATGAAATGCTATCACTCATGGACATTTTTTCATGCTATAATCAAATCATGATCACTAAGGAGGATCAACACAAAACTGCATTTACTTATCCATGGGGAACATATTGTTGGAACATGATGCCATTTGGGACGAAGAATGCAAGAGCGACCTATCAAAGAGCACTGACTCTCATCTTTCATGATATGATCCAAAAAACAATTGAAGACTACATGGATGATATTTTGAAAAAATCAAAGAAAAGGAATGAGCACATTTGAAGTCTTAGGACCCATCTTTGAGAGGCTTGAAGAGTACAAGGTATGACTGAACCCAAAAAAGTGTGTCTTTGGGGTTATATCAAGGAAGCTTCTTGGGTACATTATGTCATAAAGAGGGATAAAAATTGATCCAACAAAGTTAAAAGCGATATTATACATGGAACCCCAAGAAACATCGAAACAAATGAGAGGGCTACACGGAACATTGCAATCCATTAGAAGGTTCATAGCGCAATTATCAGAAAAAATCTACCCTTTCTCGTATCTTCTCCATAAAGGAATAACTTATAAGTGGGATGAGAAGTGTGATAAATCCTTCTAGCATATCAAGGACTACCTATTGACACCTCCAGTGCTCATGTCACCGATACCAACCAAGCCATTGATCCTGTATATCTTAGCAACATTAGCAGGACTAGGTGCTCTTCTAGCAAAACATGATGAAAACGAACAAGAAAGAGCCATCTATTACATCAGCAGGACCTTGGTAGGCTATGAAATGAATTACTCATCCATTGAGAAGGCATGCTTAGCAGTAGTTTTTGCTTCACAAAATTTCAGACATTACATGTCACATCAAATCAAGCTTATCGCTAAAATCGACCCATTGAAATATTTGTTATCTAAGAAAACTTTCACTCAGTGAATAGCCAAATGGTTAATGATCTTGACTAAATTTTACATCGATTACGTAGAGTGCAAGGAAATCAAAGGACAAGTGATCACAAACCAATTGGTAGAAGCACCTATGTATGTAGAGAATACTTTGATATCTTAATTTCCTGATGAATTGGTGTTCATTGTCAATATAGCAAATCAGTGGAAAATGTACTTTGATGGATCCTATACCCAACATGGATCAAGAGAAGGTATCCTCTTTATCACCCCTCAAGGTGATTATATTCCAAATTCATATCGGCTATCATTTCCATGTACTAACAACATTGCAGATTTTGCAGCCCTAATAATAAGTCTAAGGATAGCAGTTCAGTGGAAAATACAATATTTGAAAGTCTATGGGGACTCACAACTAGTGGTCAATCAAGTCAATGATGACTACCAAACCAAGGATGATAAACTCACTCCTTATAAAAAGATGGTAGAAATTCTTAAGGACTTTTTCATAGACATAACATTTGAGCAGATACCTTGTGTAAACAATAGAGCAACATATGCCATGGAAACAATTGGATCATTGTTAAACATGTCGTACAATGTCCTTCAATGTGAATTCTTGGTAGAACAACTTCTTGTACCATCTTTCGAGATTCTTGAATCTAAATTTGCATGTGCTATTGTTGGTGTTGGTTCCATGTGGTATCACGACATGTTCACCTATCTTAGAAGAGGTACCCTCCCATTCGATATAATCTTGAATCTTAGGAAGACCTTTGTTAAAAAGGCATCCTGATTCATGATCCTAGGTGATACCTTATACCGTTGAAGCATCGAGGGGACATTACTATGATGTCTTAACCAAGAGGAAGCCTTCCACCTTAATAGAATTACATGATGGCATATGTGGTTCCCATTCTAGTGGTATGAATTTAGCTAAGAAACTATTGAGGACGGGGTATTACTAGCCAACCATGGAAAGAAAAGCTCATCAGTACGTGTAGAAGTGTGTCAAGTGACAACAACATCCAAATCTTATTCATGCTTCAGCTCAAGAGTTACAACCAATGGTCACACCTTGGCCTTTCTTATAGTGGGAGCTTGACCTCATATGAAAATTCATCTCCACCCTACTCCACGGCCAAGTTCATCACATGGCCACCCACTTTGGCACTGGGTATTGAAGCCGCCATCCTCGTGACTGATAATGGGAAGAAAATCTCCACATTTATCCTAAATTACCTTATTTTCCACTATGGTGTTCTGCAAGCCCTTATCTTAGATAACGAAACACCCTTCAAGAATCAGGATGTAAGAGAGCTATGCCAACAATTTAACATACACATTGGTTCTCTACCCCCTATTACCCCCAGGGAAATGGTCAAGCTGAGGCTACAAACAAGACCATTCTCAAAATACTAAAGAAAACAATGAATGAAGCTGGTTGTGATTGGCATATGTAGTTAAATCCTTCCCTATGGGCCTATCAAACTAGTATCTACACACCTACAAGTGCAACCCATTTTTCCTTGGTCTTCAAATCAAAATCCATCCTACCTATTGAGGTCAAGCTTCCTTCACTATGAGTGTCACTACAAAATTGATCACTAATGAAGAGTATATGGTATCTCAGCTGAATGAGTTAGAATTCCTGGATGAGCATCATCTTGACACCCTTAATCAATTGCAAGCATACTAAAACTAACTAAAACGAAGCTATAACAAGAATATCAAGATTTGGTCTTTTCAGGTAGGGGATCTTGTCCTAAAGAAAAATTAGAAGAGCATTCTAGATTAGGATAGTAAAGGAATGTTTGAACCTAAGTGGTTAGGTCCATTTGTTGTCATAGCAAGCTATGAATCAGGAGTTTACCAATTATCAACGCTTGAAGGTGAACCATTGTAGGAGCCAATCAATATTCTACACCTTAAAAAGTTTTATAACTAAGTTTGAAGGGTGTAAATCTAAAAATACAAAAAAAAAATGATAAAAAAGAAAAGAAAAAGGATTGAAAATAGTAAAGAAAAAAAACGTCCTCTAGTGAAAACCACTTCAATGGCACTTTGGGCAAGTACCTTGGTGAAAACCTGGCAAACAAGCACCTTGCATAAATAAAGCATCTCCATCTATCTTTGGCTCTTTAGATTATCATTCTTTGCATCACATTCATCCATTATATCATTCATCTTGTTTATTCCATCACCCATCCATGTCTATATCATAGCTTGATATTGTGAAGTATCGTATTCCCCTTTGGTACTACTTGGCACATTCCTAAGATCAGTTTGTCCTACCTATATCGAGGTAGTCTATTGCATAACACTAGGGGAAATTCGTTATGGATCATATTGGGTTCTTGTATATCTTAAGGTTAATTGAAATATCTCAAAAATCCCAAAACCATTCATAAAAAGATTGGATGAGCTTAAAAATATTGCATTGCGGTTTGAAGAGAAGATTTACACTAGTGTTGTGGACCAAGTGTGTTTCTTTTGTTCCAGTATATTTAAAAGAATTTCATGAGTTTTCTATGCAATGTATTCCATTTTGTGACTTTTTCATAATTTTCTATAATCAAGATTGTAGTGTTTCTTTCTGCTTGAGTTTCCTTTTGATGGTTGCAACTAATATCTTACATTTTTTTTTCCTTTAAGCTTTCCAGCTAATGATTAATACAATATAGTTATATCTCCATATTTTAGTTACCATTTTTTATTTTTGGAAAAAGAAATGAAAAAAATGAGTCTAAGAAAGATGATACAATTTAACTAGCTTAAAAATATAGAAATACAAATGATATAATTTAGGAAGAAAATGTTGGTATATGGATCCTAATCAGACTTGGAGGTTAAATTTTCCCCACTTGTATCAGTGTGGTTTCCCCCCAAATTATTTAACGGGGGGTTGGGGGCAATGCCCCCAAGACGAGGTCAAGGGGTAGCGTCCCTTGCGAGGTCCAGGGGAAATGCCCTTGACACACTCCCTATCATGATTCAAGGTGGGGTTGAGGGGCAACGCCCCCAAAACCTCTCATGATTTTTAATTATTTTATAATGTCATTGAGAGTTATTTTTCTATTAGACGATAGAAAAAAGAAAAAAGAAAAAAGAAAGTCTTGATAAAAGGCTAAGGGTTAGGGGTTCCATTGATATTGTATTGTAGCATTTGCAGCGGTATTGAGTTGCAAGGATTGTAGGTTGTAATTGGTTTGATTTGCTGGATAATAATATTGGACTCTCTATTGGTGGATGTAGCCTAAGTTTAGGTGAACCACGCTAAAAATTGTCTCTTACTGTTATTATTTCTGTGTTTTTCATTCCTCTGTTTAATCTTTATTTTCATTTAATTGATATTTTTTGCATGCAATTCCTAACATAAAACAAGTTTTATATATTATATAATACAAACTTTATTTTCCATTATCAATAATATGATTAAATTTATCTTGATTTCAAGCTTAAAGTCTCCTTGATCTAATCCTACATATATTGTTGATTGAATCTAATGTGATGTGATTGTTAATTCATTATGTCCCCAAGATAATACTTGAGCTAGAAAGATGTTTGCCATCTAATTATGATGGATATTTAATTATCATGTGCATGTGTTGACGTGCTAATCTTTTTAATTCTGTAGCAAGATTATCTATTGAGAATTTCTACAAAGATGATATCATTAGAAACTAAAAACCAGGTTCTTGGAGGGAATACTTTACTAGTTATTTCTGCTGGTAGTAGCTAGAAGCCTCTGGATCCTAGTGTGAACTCTCACAAAATACTAGTATTTTAACAATAATGGTTCTACCATTTAACACATCTTTGTATAATGAATGTGTCCAAACAAATGAACTTACTCCTCTATTTATACAACAAATTGGTAACTACTCTGCCTACAAAATGGGCATGAACTTTGACAGCAAATTGCATGCATATCAACACATCAATCTCAGTTAAAAGGTGGAAAATATGAAAGCATATATAATCAACTTAAATAGCTATAGGTCGACTTAGCTAAATGACATCAAATAAAGACCAATTCAAATCTACATATGATAAAATTTGATTTGCATCTCAAAATAAACATCTATAGGTAATGAGATTCAAAGGTGGCACCAAACACCATTATTCATTCTCCAAGATGGCACAGTTTCCTCCTTTTGAGAAACAGTCAATAGCAAATGTGTGCCACCAAGTTAAATATCAACTAAGTCATGATATGTGTTGATTCACTCAATGAATCGGTTTGAAATAGTCATCAATATGTGTTCATGTATTTTTATTTGTTGGTTGATGCAAAATAACATGGCAATTTAGATTACTAAGTCCATTGTTTCCTCACAAATAGGTTTCGACCTATTCTCTTATTGAACATTGACTTAATGGTTGTGTTAAGTTTGCAGATCACAAACTCTTCTATCGTTGACAACAAGAGCATAAAATACAGCCCAAAGAATACAGTCATAACTATCACAAAGTTGGCCTTGATAGATTCAACCTCTAAATCTCTTCAAGCTCCACAACATGCTATGAAATTTACTTTCAGTTTTACATACTATGTGTGACCTGCCATTTAGCAATACTTTTCTATTTCTACGCCCACTAAACTCCATGTATTTATCTTGCATTTAGGTGCTGACTTTTCAAAGATAACTAATGTTTGTATTATGTGTTGGCTTCTAAAGTGTGGGTTAAGCGCTTTACTCATGCACTATATGTTCTTCATATAATTCCTTTCCCTACGCGGTTTGAGGCATTCTCTTATATGTTCGCTTTTATTAAGCTACACTTTCCTTTAAGGTTGTGCCCTTTAGATGCCTTCATATATAATACACCTGTTATATATATATATATATATGTTATTATATATATCACATATATATACACTCACAAAATCATTCTTTTATTTATATATATATATATCATGATACACATATATTGTTTATCATTGTTTTCATATATATTAACATATAATACTAATTGGTTCATACAAATATATAATCTTCATATATATATATAGCATTAAATGTTTTCTATGCATATATTTATAAATATATATTTATATGTGTACCTATATGTATATATATATGTCAATAGTTAGCGTTAACGCTAAATCATATATATATATATATATATATATATCATGTCAATCATGTAGGCGTACATTTGATACACAAAAGAATACGACAAGATAATCTTCACATAATAATAATATATTATATATATGTATATATATACACACACTCTGCTATTAAGCATTTATGCTTATGTTGCATTGTGTATATACACACACACACATACTATTTAGCAACATGATAGTCAAATGATCCATTCAATATCTGAATGATCATGACCTACATGACTAAAACATCATATCAATCATTTATATATATGTATGCATCTCTATACATATGTCATCATACTCATATGGACATCCCATTAAATCCATCATACGTGTATGTCAACATATGCATATATACAAACACTCATTCAACCACACAAACAAACATAGTAGGATAGGGAAGGACTCACAAGATCAAACATATAAACATCATCCAAGCATGCATTTAGTAGTAATCAAGACCCTTACTAATGCAGACACATTATGCTAAGGATGGCTTACCTACTTCCCACATGATAACACGACTCAATTATTCTACTGTGGTGTGTGTAAGTTCAGATAGGTTACATTACTGGTTAACTGACCAATACCTTCTCTTGAGTGATACTTCCCCTCTTCCTAGAGGAATGAACATATACCTGCATCCACATTCTCAAAATATGCCCAAGGTAGTCAACTATTCAACAAAATATTTAGTATACATAATACATCTCCAAAGTTAGAATATCAACACCATATTCATCTAATCACATAAATGCATTCCTTCATATAATATTAAATGAGATGACATTCATTCATAAAGTAGTGATAACAAAGTGTACACACAATTTATTCATCCACTGAATTCACATTTTACCGCACATAGTAATAGTAAATAGTAATTACACAATTGGGGTGTAACATACTTCCCCCCTTGTGAATCATCATCCCCAATCATCTATAGCACTTTAATATATAGATAAAGTCAAATAAATTTTTACTTACCATTCTCAAAATATGTAAGATTTATAAAACATTCATCCTACGTAGCACCACTCCTTGCAAGCTTGCCCCCTTGGACTTTGCATCGAATGTCCTTCCTATCGCATAGGGAAAACTTGTATGTCTCACAAATACTTACTCTCTCAAGAGCTTATGTGTTGTATTCATAATATTTCATATGTATGTACAATAATATTTGAATGACACATGACACCTATACTATAGTGACTAGAAAGCACATTCTCATTGGCTCATGAATTTATCCTTAGTATAATCCAAATAGAAAGGAATAATGGTGCATTGTACACTACTCCGTGGGTCCCATCCTTCCCTTTGATATTTACACCTTCAGATAACGCATAAGATGAGTTCATCCATCTCTTACTTTTCTATTTACTTTAGCCAAAAGTAATGCTCTTGACCACTTGTCTGGCTTGAGAACAACATTGCTCTTGGATACTTGTCAATTTTGATACTACTTCTTACTTAAGCTTTGTATCAAGAAAGTTTCATTGATCTCTTTGATTTATTACTCCCTTTTGAAAAATTATCAAGTCTAAGGTTAACCCTATTTCTTAGCCTATTTCGGCCTATTAGAGTTTCCAACCTTCCTTTCCATATAATGGATCAAACCTCGACGTTAGAAGTTTTTCAAGTACTCAACAAATCATTCAAGATTTGGTTTTCCTCTTTTTCCTGCTTGGCTAAAATAATATATTGTGCATTATTTCCATTGAATGTCTCGTAGTATGATCATGGTCAACACAACCTTATCAATATTTTCTCATTCACAACTGAGACAACTTTCTCAGGAATACTAAGCAACTACCTCACAATATATTATTTAGGACCAAAATCCCATAAGTCAGGTTTTCATCTAATGTTGGTTACCTTGGTGAGTTTGTCCACCACAACATTATGTTAGTTTGATCGACATAGAAAGGTTAAACTGTCTTGCATTCTACCACTACCCCTTTGGAAACTTAAGAGAGTACACATGTCCTGCCAATGACAACATTTGGTCTTCATTTTCTGGCACACTAGACATTATCTTGCTATATACTCAACAACATCTTACTCCATCTTTTCCTAGGTTTTAGTGGTTCCTCACCTGAAAAATAAATCTGTCACCCCAATTTCCTACCTCTTACATCACATTTCTCATTCCATCCCTTAATTCTCCAAAATTTTGGGTACATAGGCTCTTTTATATCCCATATTAATCTATTCTTTGACTAAGTGAAAACCTATTTTGTGGTCTCATTCCACATTTAATTCCCAAGTAATATTGGTTAGGAGTTTTGCTGAGATAATTCCCATTTATCTTAGGACATACTTACCGTGGATTTATTCTATCCTCAGATTATTTTCAAGGATGTAATCCATCTTTAAACTCAATCTAATTTTCTCGATAATAATTGGTACTAATTTTGAGTATTAATCCTCGTTAAATCATGTTGGTTTGTAGAAGATATCAAATTTAATTGCATACCTAATTACCAAACCTGAACATTTCCTGTTAGCTCAAGTGATTCACTTAATCACATAGGTGAGTCTCAATCTCAGTATACCCTAATCTTTAGATTAAGTCATCAACCAATGGCTAGTATGATTATACAGGTTACTCTAACCCTATATGTCTCAATCAAGACCAAATGTACAACTCAACCAAGTAAGTTATTCTCTTTATTCGAATGAACTTCTCGTCCCAATTAGGTTATTCTAAACCTAGGGTTTCATTCGAGTCTAATCAAATAATCATTCCAACAAAGATATTTTGATGTGGTTCACAGAAAATCACATCGTATCTTGCATACCTTCTCTATGGCTTTATAGCTAAACCTTATCATCCCCAAGGTTTTCTATCATAGTTAGATAATAATGCCACGTTGCTTCACGAAATTTGACATATCTCACACTATACACAGTCTAACTATCTAAGATTAGATCAACAACAACTATTCCCCATAAGGCAATAGGAGTAGTAAGAAGCTTTCTTATAAATCACGAGTAATCTTGATCTTCCCTTTCATGACCAATTTTTTTTCCTATCCTTTCCTTAAGGCATCAATGATAATGTTATTTGATCCTCTAATGAAATAAATATAAGGTATGGAGTGATAATAGGTCATGTTCCTTGACCTTTCCATTTATCTTTCTCCAAAATTTCTAATGCCTTATCCTTGTGGTCATGAAATGCATGACTTACTAAGAAGTCAAAGTTCTTCCAAATTGAAAATATACCCACGTTTTTCATTGGGTGGGGTACTTAATCCAAGTCATTTCACTCTCTTCCTTCCCCCCTTAGTGTTTCCATGACATTTGTTCGACGCAAAGTTGAACTTATAGCAAACATTTTGCTTTCATGAAATGATTTAACATTCCACATTGTTGGCTTTCTATTGCCTTTTCTTGCCTCAATGTCATACCTTGAATATACTTTTTCCCAAAGTTAGATTCATTGTGGTTTTCTATCTCATAGATTCAACATTTTGGATCATCCAATAGGAGATCTAATGAATAATCGACAACTTTACAAGTTAAGAGGTTCTCTATTATTCCAATTCTCTTTCCACTATTCTTTTTGGTGGAGGAATATCCATATCCACAAAGCCTCTTTTGTTGATGTAATTTTCAACTTAGAGAGTTGTCTCCTTACAACTTCTATTGATTTGACACATTATAGTGTCATACTATATTCCATTTCCTTTTGCAATCTCTAACGTATGTTGTTTTTTATTGACACATTGGTGAGCTCTACTTATACTCCAATCCATCTATGTACTATCCAAACCTTGTCGAATCAATACGATTTACCTTTTTAGGCTTCTTTTTCTCATCTCAATCAAAAATCCAAATTGTTCTCATCAATTTTGGTTGGTGGAAACATGTACACTTTGTTGATTACTTCTTTTCTGACCATTTTGGTCTTTTCCCTTATTCCTAAGGTACTATCTCTTTTCTTACAAGTTCCTAGCCTTGCACAAAAAAATGATTTAAGTCAAGAGTTCTCCAACCTCTTGGATACCTCCTTTGTTGAATTTCAACTTTAATCCAAATTATGCTCTGTGACTTAAGAATTTTACCCTACTCTAACGCAAAATAACTTAAAATGCAAGTGATAAAAGACTAAGGAGACTTCAAGATTAGCCTAAAGAGTGATAAAACAAGAAGGAAAATGGATAAAACAAGATACAAACGATTTCACCTTCCTTGCTGTTGATGTCTCCTTGATTGGCCCTTGCTTGGGATGATTTTGTGTGCTCCTTAGATGGCTTCTTGAGTGACTAAATGCAAGATTGAATGTGCAAAATGATTAGAATGGATAGCTAGATGATGGTAAATGATTGAAAATGCAAATTGACAGCATGTATTTATCAAATGGCTAAGTGTTGAAAATGCCCTTGAGGAGGGGGTATTTATAGGAGAATTTGAATTCTCTAGAGAATTCAACAGTTGAGATTGATCCAACAAGGTCAAGATGAAGGGTTATGGTGGGTTGAGAACCCACAATCCCTCACATCTTGACATGTGGATGGTGAAGTGGCTAAGAGAAGATGAGGTGT
>VDFB02231007.1:0-23397 GCA_007258455.2 Sequoia sempervirens | reverse complement strand
TCCTTCCTAATGGAATTTTAAATTCCATTTTATTCCTCCAAGACTCTCCTCTTCCCCATGCAAGTTGTTAGGAGTTCTAGAACTCTTGACTTGTCACATCACTCATATGAGGAAAAATACTTACCTTTTTAAGGACCTTGTCTTATCTAGAAGGTACTTCTAAAATTCCTTTATAATCACTTTGTCTTATCCACAAGGTACTCCCAATCATGTGAATTTAAAACTCACATTTATTCTCCCAACAACTTCTCTCATTCCCATAGTCCTCTCACTTGTCACCATCACTCTCATCTCAAGGTACTTGCAAGTTCCTCCACATCACCTATCCTCTTGACATCTCATCTTCCACATGGCAAGATGTGAGGGCTTGTGAGTTCTCAACTCACCAAAACCCTTCATCTTGCCCATGTTGGCAAAATATTGACCATCCAATCCTCTAGAGATTCTTCCCATAAAATGGAAGATTTTATCTCATTCAACTCATAACTTACATTTTCATTCAACAACATTCAATCTCTCCAACTTCAACTCTCATACTCTCATAACCTCATCCACCATTGTTGAATCCTCAAGCTTTTGCATCCATTGCATTCATGCACTCAAATACCCACCTTCATCATTTGAATATCCATTGAATTCTCATCACTTTGCATGTCATTTAGATCACTTTCTATCAAGGAGAACATATTATCAAGAATCAAAGGGCCAACCAAAATATCAACTTGAACAAAGGTATATCTCTTGTTTATCTTTTCTTTTGTTTGAGTTCAACATAGCCGAATCTTGAGGTGTTGAACTGTTGTTTTCCTTCTTTTGCATTTTGTTTTTCATCATTTAGGATAGGTAAATAATGCTGCATCACATTTCTTTTGGTGCCTTTGGATTTTGTTTATTGTTTGAGCTTGCTATCACAACTTGTCAAGGTCACCATGATCTATCATATCATGATGTGTTTGGACTAGTTAACATAGGGGCATATCTTGATCTTTTGTTTGTTTTTGTCTTTTGGGTTGTCCCACGTAGTACCCACCAAGATCCTTAAGGTCTTGTGTTACACAGGGGGCATCCTTTTGTGCTTGTGGTTATCCCAACACCTAGCCCAACCAAGGTCTTCGCGACTTTGGGGTGTTGGGATAGCCTTCTTGTATGTTGTGTTTGTTTTATGCATTGGACACTAATCAACCTTGGTTCTTCATACCTTGGCATTTGGTGTCTTATGCTATAGCAAAAATCAATTAACATGGAAAATCACATTAGGGTTGCATTTCATTTTCCATTCCATTGCATTGCATGTATCCTCCATCCCTTCTCATCCCTCTTTTCATCAATCCTCATCATTTCATCCTCTTTTCAATATTCTTAGAATAATATAGATTGGTTATTCTAAGAATCTTTTCCTTCATCATTTTCATTCATTTCAAACATCTCACATCTCCATCCAATCCTAATCCAATCATATCTAACATAAATCATCTAATCACATCCTTGGTCTTGTTCCCAGCCTTGTTACAAGCCTTGATCTAGTCATCATCATCATCCTCATTGAGATGCATCCTTCCATCATCAACAACACTTTCATCATCTTCATCAAGATGTCTCCTTCCCTATCCTCATGTTTTTTTGGGCTATATCATTCCCTCACTGAAAAAAATCCATTTTGGATTGTAGCTTGATTGGGGCAACATCACCTTTGTCCTTACATCCATTTGTGCTTCCCAATCTCATATATTTTATCCTCCTCTCTATCCATCACTTTGCATCATCTTCCCCATCTCTCCTTTCATGATTTCATCCATTTTGAGAGCACACCCGTGTTGTCTTCAACTTGCATGTCCGTTCGAGGGGGAATCCTCAATCCCTGATCTTCATCTTCAGTCCCATCATATTTCTTCCTAGTCACTTCTTTGATGATTGGGGCATCTTTCCCAATCTAATCATCTTCTTCCTAGTGCTATCTTTTAATCTTCTTTGAAATGATGCTACTTTGTAGCACCATATCAAAGAGGGGAAAAATGTAGACACTTAAATTTGGACACTTACATTTGTCCAAATTTGTCCCTTTTCGTCTAAATATCCTCTTATTTGCATTAATTAAATAATATTTCTATTATTTAATTAATACCCTTAATTATTCTAAATCCCTAAGGTATTTAGTCAATAATTAAATACCTTACCCCTTTCTTCCCCTTTTCCTCAAAAGAATTAAATAAATAATAAATTTATTCAATTCCTCACATGTCACATCTTCCATAATTGTCTGCCAATCTCGATTAGCTTAATTAATCCATGATTAGGATGTGCACACCTTTAATTGAGATTAATGTAACATCCTCCATATTTTGCCACTTGCCTCTAATCCTTCATTATTCTTCTTAATCACCTGTTTGCATAACCTTAATCATATTACATGCCATATTTGGTATGTCCTCTAAGTCAACCCTTCATAAATTTTCCTTTTTGAGCCTTGATCTCTTCCCCATGTGAATTTAAAATTCACTTTTATTCCTCCAAAAGTCTCCTCTTCTCCATGTGGATCATTGAGATTTCACATTAGTCACATGGGACAAGGGATTCCTTCATAAGTACCTTGTATTATCCACAAGGTACTTAGCTTCCTTTATAAGCATTGTGTCTTACCCACAAGGTACTTCTCATCATGTGAATTTAAGATTTACATTTATTCCCCCAACAACCTCTCTCATCCCCATGGTTCCTCACTTGTCACCATTACTCTCATCCCAAGGTACTTACGAGTACCTCCACATCATATGTGATTTTCCACATCACATGTCCTCTTCACATCTCATCTTCCACATGGAAAGATGTGAGGGCTTGTGAGTCCTCAAATCACCATAGCCCTTCATCTTGCCCATGTTGGAAAAATCTTGACCATCCAATCCTCTAGAGATTCTTCCCATAAAATGGAAGATTTTGTCTCTCATTCATAACCTACAATCACATTCACAATTTCAACTTGGAAGCTCTCCAACTTTGAAGCAACTTTCAAGCATTCGCCTTCAAGCTTATCCATCATTATTGCACCTTCAAGCTCATCTTGCATCCATTCTAGACATCTATCCAACTACCCACATTCATCATTTGAATCTCCATTGAATCCTCATCACTTTGCATCCACTTTTAGCACTCTTTCCAACAAGGAGTACACATTATCAACAATCAAAGGGCCAACCAAAATGTCAACTTGAAGAAAGGAATATCTCTTATTTAACTATTCTTTTTTTTGAGTTTGACGTAGCCCAATCTTCAGGTGTTGAATTATTGTTTTCCTTCTTTTGCATTCTATTTTGCATCGTTTAGGATAGGTAAATAACGCTGCATCACAACCCCATCCTCAATAATAAGGAAAACAACAAAATCTCAATCAAGGTTGACTCACCTAAGGGTTTAAAGTAAATCTTTTCCTAAGGGATCTCTTTTTCTTAATGAACTAAAAAAGATAGGTGCATCATACCCCCTTCATATTGGTGAACCAATTTCCCTATGTTTCACTCTTTAATTAACAATTTATAAGTAGTAAATAAGATTTATAAACTATATTTGAAATATTTTCACATAGCATGTACATGCATGTAATAAAAGGTTTTACTACACCTCTTAGGTGAAAATGATCAATGATATGATAAAAAATATGATAAATATATGTTCATCGTTTCATTGAATTCCCTAAAAAGATAAAATATGTTTGCAGATAGATTGTAGCACAAGAATAAAATGGTGTCTTATATTGTTTTATTTTTTAAAACATCTATATTATTATTACAAGTGACTGGAAAAATAAAAAATCTAAGTTATATTCAGACATCAATGTTATGCATGAAATATAGCTCTGCCCAAATGATATTTTCAACTACAAATGAAGAAAATATAACCATTTTCAATGAACACCAAATTTATTTTTACAAGGATTTATATATGACTAATTCTAAGGTACAGGAAGGGGTTTTTCAGATGGTGAGATTTTCAGCCTATGTGCACTTGCACGTGGCCTTCATGGCTTGGGTGCATGTTGACATTCATTATCTGCATGTTGGCATTGGTAGTGGATTTTTCTTCTCTATTTTATGGGCTTCAAGTGGGGGGTCTTTCGCTGAGCATTCGAGAGGGGTGATCTCTGCTATGTGTTTTTTTCCTTTTTCTTATTCGATGTGGGCTAGCTATCTCTTCTTGGCTTCTTGGCATGATCTTAGCTTTCTCCTACTCCACGGTAGGTGGCTCTCACTGTCTGGTTTGCTTTTTGGCTATGACTATGTGGGTTTGAGCCAGCGACTAGCTGCGGAAGGTTGGTACGAGCTTTTGGCCTCTAGTATTCATCATGTGGGTAGTGTGGTATGTACATTGGAGGTGGGGTTTCATGGCAACAAACATGCCTTTGGATAAGATGACTAGGGATGATAATATGGTGGAGGCTGTTGATGGGGTGCCGACTCTCTCTTCCCCTAGAATGGGTATGGCTAGATTGGGTGGTTTTAAATTAGAGAAGATAAATGAGTGTTTGGAGAGGGCCCGAGTTCATCTGGTGTTGGTGATTCAATCAGAGGCAGTGGAAGATGATTTGGATTACTAAAACAAGCATGTATTGATCTGCAAGTTTATGGAGATGAGGGTTTATCTATCATTCCTTGATACTTGGATCTAAATGACATGGAACTCAGAGGGTGACTTTGAGATTTTGTTGGCTGCAAATAACTTCTTTTTGGTGGATTTTTCATGTATTTTAGATAAGAATAGGGAATTTAAAGGTGGACCCTATTTTCATAACTAGGTTGTCCTATTCATAAAACCATGGCATGCAGGCTTTAATTCAAAAAAATAGTTTCCTTCCTAGGTCCTAGTTTAGGTTTTCCTCCCTTGACTACCGCTCGAGTGTTGGAGAAGTGATGTATTATAGTCAATCACTATGTTGCTAGGAAAACCTATTAGCCCTTCTTAGAAAACTTTGGATAAGAAAATATTCTCTTATGCATGGGTTCATGTGGAGATTGATCTAAGTTAGCCTTTTTTTGATTCCATTGATTTGACTATTGGTTATAGCTCTTAGACTCAGCCTTTCAGATATAGGTTGTGTCAGGAGTATGGTCATGTTCAACGGTGGTGCCCTTGTGCTTCTAGTACTATGTGTGCAATTAATGCAAATGCTCAATCTAATCCTCAGGTGGAAAAGGGTAAAGCTCCCATGGAAGGTGAGACATCGAATAAAGATGGTTTTGTTCCGGTCAAGTTTCACAACTGAGGATGGGGTGAAAAGATATTTTTCAAGGATAGGTAGGAGGGGGAAACTTTTAATAGATTTGAGTTCCTAGATGAGTTAGTCTATGAGGAAGGATTCTTAGCTAACATGCTTTTGGAGGGTGGCTCTGGTGCTCCAGAATTTCCTATTATGCAGCCTTCAGTGGATTCTAGGATAGATCGATTTGGTGTTCAATATCCTCAATTGGGTTCTATTTTGACTTCTTAGGTGCTAGTTTTGGAGGAGATGGGTGGGGTGCTAGGTGACTCTGGGGGGTCCTCTAGATTTGGTGTAGTTACCACGGAGGAGAAGGGTGGTTCTGATATAGGTAAAAATAAGCCTTCCCCCTCTATCAAGGGTTTGCATCAAAAAAATATTAAGAAGCCGGTTCTTGAGAAACCTTCTAAGGTTGGTCAAAAGGACCAAGAAAAGGTGAAGCTAGATTGTGAGACACTTGTTGAGGCTGGATCAGTGAAGACTATTGATTCTCACTTCTCCCAACCTCAATGATGATTTTTCTTTCTTGGAATGCAAGGGGTATGAATAGCATCCCTTGAAAAAAGGCTATTCGAGATTTGGTTTGTGTTCATTCTCTTGATGTGATCTTCCTTCAGGAGAATAAACTATCAGTTGATATTATTTTGAGTGTGGCTTCAAAGATTTGGATTCTTGGTCGATGTCAATGTGTGGGAGTGCTTGGTAGTTCTGGAGGAGTGACCTGTTTATGGGATCCTAAAAAATTTAGTCCAACTTGGTGGATTTCCTGTAGGGGATTGATTTCTTGTGTTGCCTCTCATCTTGACTCAGGGGAGAAGGTTCTTTTCTCTAATATATATGGATCAATTTATTTTCAAGGTAAAGCTCAACTATGGGATATGTGAGGTCTTTGTACCCTTATTTTCCTTGGATCTTGGTTGGGGACTTTAATGATGTTATTTCTTTAGAGGAGGATAGGGGAGGTAATGCTCACTTGGAGCCTTCCTCAGGAATTTTACAAGATAATGTGGCTCTTATGAGGTTGGTTGATATCAAGCCACCTAATGGATTCTTTACTTGGAATAATAGCAGAACTAGAGATGTTATTTCTGAAAGGTTGGATAGGTTTCTAGTGTCTAATTTATGGATATGAGACATGTGGAGGAATAGCTCTGAGATATTGGATAGTCAAGGCTCTAATCATTGGCCAATTAAGCTTACGGTTGATTTATCTCAACACTATGTTAAGTCGTCTTTTAATTTTCAACTTATGTGGCTTAGGGATAGGTCTCTACATGATCTAGTTCTAGGATGGTGGTGTCTTTGGAAGCCAACTTATGGCACTGCTATGTACTCTTTCTCCAAGAGGCTCTAGTATGTTAAATATAGGTTGAAGCAATGTAATAGACAACACTTTGGTAATCTATTTCATGCAAAAAAAAAGGCTTAGGATAGTTTAGACATGATCATCGGGTAGATTCATGACTAGGGACTCACTGAGGAGCTTGGTTTGTTAGAGGCTGCCGCAGTGAAGGATGTTGAGGAATGGGAGTTAAGAGAATATTTTTTTTGGAAGAAAAAGTCTCATATTGAATGGCTTCAGGCTGTTGATCGAAATACTTCCTTCTTTCATAGCTCTATTAAGGATAGAGGAAAGGTAATGTTATTTCCTCTCTCTTGTCACCAGATGCAGAGACTTTATCGTCCATTGCTTCTATTTTTGCTGAATGTGTTTTTTTTTCCTACTTTATTCTCTGAGGATTCACCCTCTACAGTGGCAAATGAAGCTAGGATTCTAGATTGTATTCCATATTTGGTTTCTCATGAAATGAATGAGTTTTTACTTTCTCCTATTACCTTGTTGGAGTTGGGTATGTGCAGGATCATCATGGAAAAAATAGGCCCTTAAGTGGCAAAAAATTTAGAAAAATTAGAGTTAGGAAAATTCACGTAAAAAATTGAATAAGTTATCTATATTATTTCAAAAATATGTAAGAATAGAATCTATAGCAAATTGAATGTAGTTTCTAAACTACTAGGTTTGTTAAAAAACAAAATCTATTTGGTGAAAATTTGAAATTTCAATGCAACAGTACTTAAATTTCAGGGAAAAAATAAGAAGTAGGTGTCTTCTGACCACCCTAACCACAATAAAATTATAATTTTTAAAAAATATTTTAGATATAAGTAGAAGACTCATGTCTTGATGTGATCCATATTTTTTTGTAATTCTTTTCCAAGTAAATAATTAATTATGAATTTTTTATTACAAATTTTAAAAAATATAAAAAACTTGTATGTTTGACTACCCTAACTTGGTCAAAACTTCATGAAATTCAATTTTTCTTCTTTTAATCATATAGTATGTGAAGCATAGAATGTGACACACATGTTTTGGATTAAAAATGTGATACCATTTAGAAAGCTATTTTTTTCAATCAGCCTATCAATCAGGACTTTAGTCGTAATTCAAATAGAAAATGAATAATAATTACTTATCAAATTCAAAGTAAAGCATAATTTATATTTGTGGAAAGCTGAGAATATCCTTTAAAAACCCTTCCATTTCATCAATTTTGGGTAAAAATAGTCACCATCCACGTACCCATCATATTGCCACTTTTTGGCCCATCATGATCCTGCACATACCTAGTTTGAAAATGTGTTGTTTCAAATGAAGACAGGTAAAGCTCCTAGGCCTAATGGATTCCTAGCTAAATTCTTTTAGGAAGTCTAGGAAGTGGTTAAGTTGGATCTCTTGGAGGTTGTGTAGGAATCCCTTATGAGTAAGCAAATGTTGAAGTCTCTGAACAAATTTTGTTTAGCTCTCATTCGAAAGAAGGAAGGGGCTAACTCTCTTGATCTTTTTAGGCCAATTTCTCTTTGTAATGTTTTTTACAAGATCCTTACTAAGTTTATTGTTGAAATGCTCTAACCTTCGTTAAGAGGGTTAATATTTGAGGAGAAAGGGGGTTTTGTAATTGCTAGATAGATCATGGATGGTGTTATTATCGCTGTAAAGACTATTCACTCTACGGAGTCTTCCAAGGAAAAATATATGTTTATCAAGTTGGACATGGCTAAAGTGTATGACCAAGTTAAATGGGATTTCTTAGTTAAGATTCTTAAAGCTTTTGGATTTGCTGGTGCCTGGATCGACTGGGCCAAGAGTTGTGTTACTTCCTCCTCCTTTCTAGTTCTTATTAATGGTATGCCCACTAAGTTGTTTGGTGTGTCTAGGGGAATCAGACAAGGGGATCCCATGTCTCCATATTTATTCATCATGCTTGCTGAAGGTTTGCGGATGTTTATTCGTTCTCGTGTTGTGAGTGGCAAGATTTAGGGTTGGAGTTGGGGAAATGATATTCCTCCTTAGTTACATCTTTAGTTTGTGGATGATACTACCTTGATGGGAAGGGCAAAGGTTGATGAGGCTATTAGATGGTATAGCTTGTTGGATAGTTATTCAGAAGCTTCAGGGTAGTATATTAATGAGGGGAAATATTTCATCTATTTTTTCCATACTCCTAAGCTTATTCAAAGGAGAATCACTGGAATTCTCCATTTCCAAATTATTTCACTCCCCTTTGTTTATCTTGGCATCTCTCTTGCTCTTCGTTCACTTCCAAAATGGTATTAGAAAGAGATTCTTGATAATATTTGAAGTTTGATTAGTCATTGGAATTGTAGGTGGCTTTCTTCGATGGGTAGAGTGACTCTTTTGAATTCATTGGTCTAGGATCTCCCTCTTTACAACTGTTTTGTTCTTTTTGCTCCTTCCCGCTTTATCAAAGAATTTGAGAGATTATCTTGTTAGTTCTTGTGGTCTAGTAATTTTCCTCATAGAAAGTGGAGTTTGGTCAAGTGGAATGTTGTCTATAGACCAAAGCGGGAAGGTAGTCTTGGCTTGCATCAAATGGATTTGAATGGGAAGGCTCTTGTTGCTAAATTGTATTGGCATTGGTGCTCACAACAACATCTACTATTGGCTAAAATTCTCACCTTCAAATATTTGGGTGAGGTGGAAAGTGTTGAAGTTGATAGATTTAGCTTGGAAGGGAAGGGCTCTATGATTTGGGGTATCATCAAAAGGGTTGCCAAGCTTGTCAAGAAAGGGTTATTTTGGATTTTTAATTGTGGTTGTGATGCTTTATTCTAGCATGATTCTTGGGATGGACATCCTTCCATTTTGTCTTCTCACCTTCACTTGCATGATTTGTGCTAGGTGTTTATGGATGTGGGTTGGTCTTGTGTGGCTGATTTTAAGTCTCAATAGAAGATTGGCTAGATTACTATGTCTAGGTGGAAGGATCCTCTGGAGTGGCCCCCCAATGGGATGGCAAAGGACTATTATGAGATCACTAAGAATTTGTTAGAAGGTGTTTGCAATTCTCTTCCTGGGAAAGATGTGCTAGCTTGGGGACCCAATCTGAAAGGAAAATTTTCAATTTCCTTTGGTTGCCAGGTTTTGGATAAGTAGCTTTTTGGGAGCTTTGAGGTTTCTTGGTGGAAGCATGTTTGGAATATGTTCGCTTTACCCAAGTGTAATTTATTCTCTTAGTTAGTTGTTCAAGGTAAGTATATGACTTGGGAGAATATTTTGAAGTGAGGGTTTCAGGGCCCTTCCATGTGTGTTATGTGTGATCAAAATGGCAAATGTTTGTCTCATATTTTCTTTTAGTGTTATTTTGTGAGGGATATTTTGCATCTCTAGTGGAATCTTTGGAACCGGCCATGCAACCATGTGTCTTCTTTAGAGGAATTTTGGAGGAATCACAGGTCCCCTCCTACTAAAAGCTCCTTTCTTGGTATTGTCTGGATAATTGTCCCAAGTTTGATTGTTTGGCATATTTGGTTGGAGAGAAATAGGTGGATTTTCTTGGATAAGAAGCTTCTTATTGGATAGATGTGGATGTGAATTCTAGGGACCATTCAGGAAACTTTTCCTAAAAAATGTGATTTATCTATTCCTATTTCCCATGGGGACCTAGGAGTGGTTAATGCTCTGGGCCTCTTTGAGAGGGGCAGGAAAAACTTGTGTAGTATGCATCGTGGCCATGTTCAGGAGAGAGTTGATTTTGCTAGACGTTGGTGCCCTCCTGAGCTAGGGGTGATGAAAATAAACACAGATGGATCTTCTAGGGGAAATCTTGGGAATGCAAGCATGGGGGGTATTGGTAGAGATAGCTTGGGAGTTGTGATATTTTTCTTCTATATGTATAGAGTTCTACACTCTAATAATCTCATGGAGGGTATTGGTATCCTATTGGTGGTTGAGCAGGAAATTGGTCTTGGGTGGTGTTGAATTGTTTGTGAATCTAATTCTTAGGTTGTTATTGATATGCTACATAAGCGACAATTAGAGGAAGTGAATTGGTAGCTAGCTATGGTGGATAAACAAATTTTTTCTTTGTGTTCTTCTTTGGAGTTTATTGGCTTATACAATGTTCCTTGGGAATGGAACAAGGTGGTAGATGGTTTGGCTAGGTGGGCTATTGAGAGGATGGGTTCTTGGTATGTCAAGGATTGGGGCAACCTTCCTGGTGATTTGGATCTTGCTATGGAGAAGTGGGTTATGGAGGATATGAGGTGTTTCTTGGATGTGAATTAATTCTTGGTTTTGTTTGGACCTTTGCAGATTGTTTCGATTGGATTTGTAATTCTTTCCTAATTCAATAAAAAATTTACCCTCTTTTTATTAAAAAAAATATTTTCATAGATCTAGAATTAGGGCATGAAATGTGTGGCTGGCAGAGTACATGAGAGAATTCCATGCCATGTATTTCATGTACCACACCTTGTTCTCCTTAAATGCAATATTTAAGGTTGATAAAGATGTAATACACCATTGAAATCATAGCCTGAAGACATGGCATTGGTATGGCATAAAATTTCACCCTCATACAATTTCCCATAATGTGCCACCCTTACTTGAGCCTTATAAGTCGCTACCAAAAAATTCCACCATTCTAGATCTTCATTTCCATCTATGCCTTGTCATTTTGTATTGGTGCGGGAATTCTATTAAGGAAAATTCTATATCATGCAAGCTACATGAGCGTCCTTACATTCCTAATTCTTGGGTCATTCAAACATTACACTTTCACTTTCCCATGAAGTGTAATGCCTCTGTAGTCACAAGAATGCCCAAGAATGGCTCTTTGGCATATGATTTGACTATTTTCTTCATTTTTTTCCTCATCCATCTCAATTATTATCATTCAATATCATTCTTGCTCATTCTTCTTAGAACTTCATTCTCTCCATTCTTTCTCTCTAAAACATTATTATTGCATGTTTCAAGCTCTTGGCACTACACTCTTGCATGATCATCTCACATCCTTGATGCTCTTGCTCTTCCTCTTAGATTCACCAATATTGTAGTAGGGAGGGTAAATTTTTCATTTCATTGCATCATCTATCTTATAGTTAGCTATGTGAGGGGAAAAATCATAGATGCTAAATGAGAGAAAATGCAAATGACATAGAGATCTAATCTAAAATCAAGAACACTAATGATCTAGATCTATTCCTACACTCACGAAATGAAGTTCTAAGCTATTGAAAACACATAATGAAATCCTACGATTACCAAATTGAATTCAAAACAAAGAGAGGTCACCATCTTGTGTTAGAGTGTGTTCGCAAGATGTGGGGTTTTTCATATCACTATGAAGCTTCCTTTTTTGTGTTCAAGAAATATTTGATGTGATGCAAGTGTTGGTTGATCGAAGATATGTTGAATCTCTATCAATGATTGAGGAATAGATTGGTTAGTTAGGAATTAGATTGACCAGTCAGGGATTAGATTGATCCATCAAGATTAGATTGAGAATGTGGCAACATAAATTTTACTCCCTTTTTGGATAAATTACAACCCCTTACCTAATTTGGACATATTTTGGTACCCTTCCATTAAATACCCTTTCAATAATCATTAAGAGACCCCTAAGGCCCATTATTTTGGATCTTGTACCATAGAAAAATAGCCCCTTGTCATTTTCATGGCCTTTTAGGTTTTGTTTCATGTTTTTTGATCTATTTTTCTCTAATTTTATTTTGTGACATGGCTTGAACATGCATATTTAGGTACTAAAATTCAAATAACGATGACTTGTGAAGGTGTTGTGAAGTGTTGTAAGACATTTCTACATTCTTACGGACTCTATTTATTACAATTCACCTAAAATTCACCTTTTCATCACTAAACAAGTCCTATTTTGAAGTGTTGTAAAGTCTTGTAACAAGATTCCATGCTTTTCTAGGAACATCTTCACTATTTATCCCTTTATCATGCTTTATTTAGTCCCTTTATGCCCTCATATGTCTTAATTAAGTGTATTTTTGAATGTTAGCTTGAAAAAAAACATTAAATATGACTTAATTCCCGACGTTCCCACTTTTGAGTCCAAGGTGGGACCCATTTTCCATGGGTGGAGAATAACTCCTCCTTGGCTCCAATTTCAAAATATTTTAAATTTCCTTTTAGGTTTTTATTCAAAATCACTTGATGTCGGCCTATGATGAGGTATGAATAGTTAACTAAGGCACAATTGTGTATAAATAAGTTTTTTTACATCCATTTTAACCCCAATTCCACTCACCCATCACCATCAAATTATTCATTCACTAATTCAAGCATAAATCGGACTTCTTTGAGTAGCCATTGACATCGCCTAAAATTTATCCAACAAGGGTTTGATTTCATCAAATGGAAAGGTGAGAAAAGGTTTCCATATCTCATCAAAGTCATTCAAGGTGTCTCAAGCCCTATTCCAAGCTTGGAGAGTGTCTACGGGTTGAGTTTTGCAGATTCAGATTCGAGGAATCTTTAGAAACATAATTGTAGATCATAAGCCACAAAATCCTATCTAGAATTCTCTATTTTATAGAAGAGGACTCATTCACCATTGATGGTGAATCAATCCCATTTCTAGGCTTGAACAGTGATTTATATAGATTTGGATACCCAATTCCCTAAAACTAGTTCTGACACTTTCTAGCAAAAATAAGACACATTCACCCAAAATGGTGAATCAGTCCTAGTGAGCATTTTTGGTGTCTTCTACAAGTTTTTAGAGTCTCATTCCACCCTCTTCCAACTTCTAGGTACATATCTCCAATTGGGTTTTTTTTTGTTACATTGTGTTTTCTAGAACTTTTACATTAGATTAGAATTACATTCCTTAGTTTGCATTTTCATTAAGTTTTCATTATTTAATTACATCCACACACACACTTCACACCCCTTTTTCCATTTCTTCTAATGAGAACATAAGCATTTTTGGCCCACCTTTGTCCTTTTAGGAAAAAAATCCTAGGATTGATAGAAAGCAAGCAGGTGCCAAAAATCTATGTTTCATTTGGTGAACCTACTTTTTCAAATAACCTCTTTTTTTATTTGGAGTCCATTAATCATCCTAGAATTGATTACATTTCATTTTGCATTAGTTAGCTTGCATTCTAGGGTTTCAATTTTGCATTCATAAAAAGTGCATTTAGGTTGCATTCTTGGAATCTAAATTCATTCACATTTTCTGAAATTCTGCATTTTTCATTTAGGTCTACATCATAGCACTCATAAACCATAAAAATTCCTCAAATTTTTTTGAAAATTTTGAAAAAAGTCTATACTGGGACTCATTGGCTACCCTAGGTGAATCAATCCCTTCTGACCCCTGTAACTACACTTTCCAGAACTAAAAACTCTATTTTTAAGCTTTTGTTTGGTGCCTTAACCTACCTACATCAATTAGTTCAGTTTCTGTAAAATGAATTTCATGATATTTACCATAAAATATCTCATTTCATGCATTGTTCAAATTCAAATTTTGTATTTCCACCATTTCATTTTTACCTTGTTACATAGTGTAATCAGAAAATTACTTTGTTGAAATCTGAAATTTTTTGCATTTCATCCCGTCTTTATATTACATCATTAGAAATAGACACTATTTACATTCATGGCACTTAGAATTTTGCACTCTTCATTTTTTGCATTAGTTCCTAGCTCATTTAGACCAACTTCATTGCACAATGAAAACAAGAAAATAGAACCATCAAAAGAATCAATTCGAACAAACATAACATCCAATCCCTTTAGTAGTGATGATTTGGCAATGTTAGATGAAGCCTTAGATGAATTCCTCTCTTCTAAATCATCCACTAAAGCTTTTCCCAAAAATGATGCATGCATCGATAATCATGATAATCATAATTGTTCTTCTATTGATATCTCTCCCATTGGTAATGAAGATATATTGATGAAAGAAGACACATTTATTGAAGATCATGAAAACATTGCTTGTCTTCCTTCTCCTCCCCCTTGCGACAAAATTATGACACACAAATCTGAAATCATTACCACTACCTTACCAAGTACCCTTTCATCTCCCAATACCTCCGTTCCTTGTGATAATCATTTAGTAAATATAGATACAATCCTGGCCGATCAAGACAAACACATTTGTGTGGAGGATATGGTTGAGAACTATGAAAATCCTACTTCCCCCACTCAAGAAGACATTATAGGACATGCTGATGTAGATAATCATGAAAATCCACCCTTTTCTTCTCCTACTATCTTTCTACACATGAAGAAGATAGTTTAGTGTTAGAAGATATCGATAGTGAGACTCATGGAAAACTTATGGGTAACCATAAAACTCCTAGTTATCCTTCTCTTGATGCCTCTCTTATGAGCGATGAAGCTATATTTCCAAATCCAATTATGACATATGATGAAAATATTAGCTCTCCTCCTAGGGTCAATATTATCGCACATAAGAATGATATCTTAGTGATAGCCAACAACCAAATAGATTCAACCCTTAATCATCACCTTGTGCAATCTCACAGGGTAAACCCACAATAGTGGGTTACAATTTTTTGAACGAAGAATAATTAGAAATGCTCATAAAAAAAATTGAAAATGTTTTACCCCTTCTAATGAAGGGGGTTCGAATGAACCACCCCCCTTCTAATGAACCCCCCCTTCTAATGAACCCTCCCCCCTTCTAATGAACCCCCCTCCCTTATAATGAACCCCCTTTTGCACCATATAAGGGGGGTTCGAATGAACCCCCCTTTTTTACCTTCCCCTCCACCATTTCAAAATTTATGCATTTTTTTGACTATCGAAGCTTGGGAAGGAGGTGCAAATGGAGTCAACTTGATAAACCAAATTGGTTGATTGTAGTGATCGAAACGTGCTTTCCAGCAACTATAAATTTAATATATTTTGTTTTTATTTTATATTTTATTTTTTAGTTTTACTGTACATAGGTTTTTCACCGAATGTCAAGTTCGATGAAAAATCATTGTGGAAAAATAGTAAATTTGAGGGAAAAAATTTTGAAAAATATATATCCACTAGGTATTGATGTCCTCGTTCTAACAAAAAAAGAAAAATTGAATTTCAATACATACCAAAAAAGTTATGCATCTCGAAGTGCACCTATGTCTAAATTATAAATGTTTTGACTTCAAAACTTAATTAAAAGAAATTTATTGAACAAAATGCTATGAAACAAAATGAAAGCCCTAGATACTTGTGTTACCAACCTAAATTCAAAAGAATTATAGTTTTATCCTTTGTAGAAAAAAAAGTTATGCTTGCTGAAGTACACACCACTTTTTAAAAATGTTGTTTACTATTAAAAACTAGTTATCAAGGGAGACACAAAAAAATTACAATTTAATTTCAATTTTTTTCAAAAAAAATACATTTAAAATCTATAGAAAAAATCTCACAAATCACTAGTTTACATCATTTTCAAATTCCTAATAGTTTACCTACTATAAGTGTCAGAAAGTGAAGTTTTCTCTAAAAATGTTGATTTCAATGTCAAGTTTGGCCAAAAAGTGTAACCCATTATTGTGGGATGACCCCACACTATACCTAACCCCATTCTTCCAAATCATAGTCTTCATGATTGTCCTTTCATAGCCATCAAACCATCCAACAAACCTTCACTCAACATCCATACAATCACCAACCATTTTCCCAAGAAAAAATTAACCTTGTTACATGCTAAATCAATACATAAATAACAATAGTTTCTACTCCTTTCCATGTAATAGTTGTAGGATCATAGCATTCTACTTATTGAATTTTTTGCATCCCTTGCAAGGGGAAGCATATTTTCATCCACTTTAGGCTCACCCTTGTCATACACTAAGTGGGGGAAAAGGGTTAGACAACTTTATCCCATGTATGTCACTTGTCGTTGTCTCTTTTGATTACTCATTAACTTTTCATGAACATATAATAGCAAGCTTGAGATGGGAATGACATGTCTTAAGATTGACTCGCATGTGACATACTTCCTTTCTTCATGACATGACCTAACTTTGAAACATATGACTTGGCATAGGGATTTCCAAGTTGGCTCTCATTTCTTGTTTTCCTTTTGCATTTTCTTCCCTTTGCTACTTTAAAGTAATTTCTCATAGAATGATGTGTAGAAATTCCTTTAAAGTGCGGTCATACATTACCATTATTTCATTTGTATTCTTGGTTCCTAGTGTAGCTTTGTCATTTATGTGATGTGTTCATCACTTTGTGGATGACATTGGGTGTGATGTCCTTCATAATTGTCATCTATCTCAGCATATTACATTCCTTTTGGTGGACTAATGCGACACACTGCATCCCCTAAGTTGTGAATATACTATTCTTTGATTGGTCTTCTCTTGGAGACATTAGACATAATGTTATGTAAGTGACTAACCTTGCATGAACTTAAAAATACTCCTTTGAACTTTACATCTTTTACATTTTAAATTTTTACATTTTTGCATTTTACACTTTGCATTTTTGCCACCTTGCATAACACAACTTGAATGCCTATGCTACCTTTCTTTTTGTTCATGAAATTTTTTGTGGTGCCTTGTTAAAGTTATCAGTAGGTGTAACTTTAATATGGTTGAGTGGGAATCCCACCTAGCAGAATGAGTCATCTCCATAGCCACCTTTGTGTTTGTGAGTGCATACCAACTAGCATATGTATCTTACCTTTTGGGATTTCTCACCCTGCAGACAATTAGAAGTTTCATGGTCCTAGAGTGAGTACATTTGGGCCTTCTCACCTGGTGGACCATTATGAGTTCTGTCGACTAAGAGTGAGTATGCATTCTCTTTTTCAAATAATTATCCTAGATCTAATTCACAACTAGCTGGATTGATGATCAAAGCTTCATCTGATTCATCTCAACACTTGTGTGTTCCTTTTTTCTTATGCTTAGTTTTTCATGGTATCTTCATCCTGGGGGTTTCACCATCCCTCTTGATCATTGTTATTCCATCTTGCTAACATAAGTGCATTTGAACCCTCCTCCCGATGTTCATGGCTACTTTAGTGTGAGTTTGAAGCAAGTTCATCCTCTCACTAAAGTGGGGGCTAAATTTCTTGTACAAAAATGTCCCCTTGTCATTTTCATGGCCTTTTAGGTCTTGTTTCATTGTGTTTGATCTATTTTTCTCTGATTTTATGTTGTGACATGGATTGAACATGCATATTTAGGTACTAAAATTCAAATAGTGATGTCTTATGAAGGTGTTGTGAAGTGTTGTAAGACATTTCTACATTCTTCTAGACTCTATTTATCACAATTCACCTAAAAATCACCTTTTCATCACTAAACAAGTCCTATTTCGAAGTGCTATAAAGTCTTGTAACAAGATTTCACTCTTTTCTAGGAACATCTTCACTATTTATCCCTTTCTCATGCTTTATTTGGTCCCTTTATGCCCTCATATGTGTTAATTAAGTGTATTTTTGAATGTAAGTTCAACAAACAACATTAAAGATGACTTAATTCCCGATGTGCCCACTTTTGAGTCCAAGGTGGGACCCATTTTCCATGGGTGGAGAATGACTCCTCCTTGGCTCCAATTTCAAAATATTTTAAATTTCCTTTCGGGTTTTTATTCAAAATCACTTGATTTCGGCTTGTGATGAGGTATGAATGATTAAATAAGGAAAAAGTGTGTATAAATAAGTGTTTTTACATCCATTTCAACCCCAATTCCACTCAACCATCAACATCAAATCATTCATTCACTAATTCAAGCATTTACATCATCAAATAAAGCATAAATCAGACTTCTTGGAGCAACCATTGATATCACTTCATATTTCTCCAACAAGGATTTGATTTTATCAAATGGAAAGGTGAGAAAAGGTGTCCATATCTCATCAAATTCATTCAAGGTTTCTCAAGCCCTATTTCAACCTTGGAGAGAGTCTATAGGTTGAGTTTTGCAGATTCAAATCTGAGGAATCTTTAGAAACAAAATTACAGATCATAAGCCATAGTTACCTATCCAGAATTCTCTATTTTCCAAAAGAGGACTCATTTTCCATTGATGGTGAATTAGTCCCATTTTTGGGCTTGAATAGTGATTTATGTAGATTTGGATACCCAATTCCCCAAAACTGGTTCTAGCATTTTCTAGCAAAAATAGGACTCATTCGCTTAGAATGGTGAATCAGTCCCAGTGAGAATTTATGGTGTCTTCTAAAAGTTTTTAGAGCCTCATTCCATCCTCTTCCAACTTCTAGGTACATATCTCTAATTGGGACATTTTCTATTAAAGTTTGTTTGCATTTCTTGTCAAATAGTTTGAATACACATTGTGTTTTCCAACGCTTTTACATTAGATCAGAATTACATTCCTTAGTCTACATTTTCATTAAGTTTTCATCATTTAAATACATCCACACACACACATTTCACACCCCTTTTTCCATTTCTTCCAATGAGAACATAAGCATTTTTGGCCCACCTTTCTCCTTCTAGGTGAAAAATCCTAACAATGATAGAAAGCAAGGAGGTGCCAAAAACCTATGTTTCAGATCTCAAGGCTTGTTTCAACTAAAAACTTGATAAAATCATCAAAAACACTCAAAATTTAAACAACCTACCCAAAAAATCTAGGGTGTGACTCATATGCCACCTTGAACATATGAGCCCCCTAGGTGGGACCCATACACCAGGGCTGGCGTATGAGTCCCATTTGTAGCTTTTTTAGGGTTTGTGTTAGAAAATCACCTTTTTTAATTCCAAGTTTTGGTTGATGTCAGCTTTTGAGATCTGATTAATGGTAAATTAGGTGTTAATTCCTAAAAAAGAAAGATTCTAAGTTACTATTTCATCTAAGCAAGCATTTTCAAGAGAAATTTCAAGATCAAAAAATTCAAAAGTCTTCAAGCATTCTTTCACAAGAGCATTCAAGTTTCAGAAGAAATCAAATATAAAGTATTGGAGCAACATCAAAGTGTTTTTGTAGGTCTTCAAGCTCACTTTCATTTAAGATCTAGCATTATCAAGGGATGATTATGGTTGTCTATGGTGAATCATGATGGATTCTAGGTTGGGGAGATGCAACTAACCATCAAGCCAAGCCTAATGACTTGTATCCTAAGATATTTCATCCTCCATATCACTCTACATTCAGTCGAAGGAAGGTACAAGCATTATTAGGGCTCATTTGGGTGATTAGAGGTCTCCCACTTGGTGAGTCATTCATCCATCTCATTCTTGCATATTAGAATAGGGTTGCATTACATTTCAGATTTCCTAATCTTAGATATAGTTAAGGTTAGGGTTTACATTCCTATTTACATGCATATTTCATTATTTCTATCAAGGTTTAATCACCAAACTAGGGGTTTAAGTAAATAAAACCCCCCATAAACAAATCAAGTCTAAATTCTATTTTGCAAGTCCTTTCGTAGATTCAGATCCATAAATCAATTTGGGAGAAAAGAGTAGGTGTTGAATTGTAGATCTAAAATTTGAATTCCCGAAAAAATGGAATGGGACTTGTACGCCATAAGTAATGTATGAGTCCCACTATAGATTTTTTTCTAGATTCTTGCATATTTAGATATCCTTTTCCTAGAAACCAGTTCCTGCCCAAAACCTTGATCTAGGAATAATATTCCTAGATTGGCATATGAGTCCTAGTAGGTCAATATTTAAGTATTTTCAATGTTACAAAGTTCATTCCAGCCTCCTCTAGGTTTCCAGGTGCATATTTATGAGATCTCACCTCTCTATTTTGATTTTCATGCCTTTATAGGTCATTTAGTGAAAGATTGCATCATATTAGGGTTAATTATTATATCTTGCATTGCATTTGTCTTTCCAAGTGCTAACTTGGTGGTGAACCCCTCATTAGCTTACAATCATCCCCTAGGATAGCCTTATTGCAAGATCTCTTTCTCTTTTGCATTGAGATCTCTAGGGTTATCCTTGAATGAGATAATTGGAAAGTGGGTTTGCTCTATATCATAAACCATACGAAAGCACCTATCCCATTGTCCACTGTTTCATTTTGGTGAAACTGCATTTAAGACATCATAATTCTGATTTAGAGTGCATTCTCAGGGGATAATGCAATAATTTGGGTTAACAAAAAACAAAAAAGGTGGAAGTGTTTTTGTTGTTTTTCAAGATTTGTCACACTTGTACTGAAAATTTGAGCCTATTACACAATATTTTTTTTTAAAAGTCAAGAATATAAAATTTATCATTTTAAATATAGTTACCAAATATGCAATTTATTCAATCTCCTAAAGTCATCAGCTTAAATCAAATAAATCAAACTTATCATCAACCTTTTTAATCAAATAAATAAAACATCCATCATAATGCATATTCCATCCTTCTTGATTTAAATAAATCAAATATCTAAGTCAAAGAGGTCAAACTCATCCTAATCATCATCCTAGCTAATTAATCTTGATCTAATGCTAATCTCACCCACTTGCATTCTCTAGATTTAGCCACTTGCACATATAAATCAATTTATTGATTTATTAAATCCAAGATTTTCCATCAACATGGCATTTATGGGGAATATTCCCTCAATTTTGAATTCAAAGGAAAGTTGATTTGTCCCTCCAACATTGCATTTATTGCTCATTTTCTTGTCCCCCACTCAGCATTTACTCTCAAATTTGAATTCAAATTTTCCCTCTCATGAGCACTCTTCCCAAATCTTGCACATACATCAACCAATCACCTTCCTCCAACAAGTGCCCTTCTTGGGTTTGTCCAGTCTTATCCCATTGGTCTCTCTTCAACTTAGCATTTTGAAAATCCTTAAAGCTTCAACTTTGAAAAAAAAATCCTTCACAAAAATCTGGACATTACACAAGGTTAATCTTCATTTGAGAATTGGATCTCGGTTCACAATTTCATCTTTATATCATATCTTCATCATTTTCAACATTTAGCTTAGACATAAGGAAGGGCCACTTATATCAAAGTAGCACCAATCCCCCTATGAGATGATGTTTGAAGTAATTTAGGAATACATTTCATGCTTATTTCATTTATAATTTCATGCTAGTTTGGTGATGTTATTCCTTTTGCATTTGCTCAACAATTTCATAGGGAAGGTGATAATCTCATCTATTCAATGTTGACAGATTTCTCCATATTTGTCAATCATGGATCTATGCAGATTATTTCATCTTCACATAATGGCACTAGAAGGAGGGCATCTCATGAAGTATTCAATGCTTTGTTTCTATTATTCTTATTTCTTCAATTTTGAATCAGAGTTCTTTGTTGTGTAGATGTTACTTTGATAAAATTTCTGATTAAATTATGTGTTGAGAACTTCATCTAAATTTTATAACGTTGCACCTACTATAACATTTCGTACTTTAGCTGAGAAATAAGAAAAGGATAAAAAATGAGAAATCTTAGTAGTAGATTCCTTAATTTGCTTGTTGAAGAGAAAAAGTTGTTTCAGCTGACAAATAAATTTTGAAATTTTGAAATGCTAACATTCATCTATTATCAATGCTTCCCAATCTATAGATTTCAAAAGGTTCAGATCTGTAGAGACAATATCAACAGTTGATAAGATTAGTTGATAAATTCAAGATTTTGGATGACTTCTTTTGATTTCTGATTCCCATAATAAACTACTGTATTTCCAGATGGAGCCCATTGAAATTTTGATTCCCAGATGGGGACCCCAGTAGTTGATGTAACAATAAGAATGGATTGTGTTATGTTAAATTCCTTTATGAGGGATAGAATAAAGGCAATCACTCTCATTATGCATTCCTATGATTTTGCCAAAACTCTCGAAGCTTGTTGATACATTTTAGATTTATTAGACATTCCTATTCCCCTTTCATCCAGTCAGGAAGCTTCTTCAACCTTGAAAATGCCTTATTTCGTAGTGTCTTTTCCTTCTCTGCTTCTTGAGTGCTAGCTCGATGTTGTGCTTCATTTGAGCAAGTTTCATATGCTTTCATTAGTTCCTTAGCTGAATTTGAAGTTAGGATTTCTGTACTTTCTAGTTCCCAAATACATTGATCATAGCCTAAACCTTTCCATAACATCCAAAAATGTACACATTTGAACTAGTTTCGTTTCAAGAATAATGTGATGATTGAAACCGATTTTAAACCTGTGGACGTGAACTTCTTCTAGTGATCTTTTTATCCTTTTAGAAAGTCATGACCCCTCTGTGTGTTTGTCTCACCTCGAGCGACACATTCCAGTCTTCCTCACTACATTGTTGCCCCACAGATCATCAAGAGTCTTCTGAATATCATAGTTATTCTTTCTGAGCAATTCAGCATTCAATCCCTTGTGCTTGAAACCCATGTCTTCAAGCTCATGAAGAAGGTTCTGCTCTATTCCAGCAACATCATTTGCACTTCCACCAAGAGAGAGTGAAACTTCTGACTGTACAAAAGGAGGAGCACTGACAGGCATAGCAACATTTCCAGCAGATGCATCACTTACAGAAACTGATTTACCATTCAATGAAGAACTCGCTCCCAAAGCAGAGGGCATGTCTTCTGTATTCTTGCGCCTAGATACTTGTACTTCTGTTGATTCATTAATTCCCAGCATAGTTTCATCAACAACTTTCGGATAAAGTGGCAGAGTTTCTTCTGGATTCTCAACCATGGAAAAGTGTCCAAGTTCAGTATGCAAGACACCTTGCTGATCCAAATTCATTTTATTGTCCCCAGTGAACGGCTTTTCATAATTATCTTGAAAAACACCAACATCCCCAGCTTCATTCTCTTTAGTTTGCTCTTGAGATGGATTGTTTTGGTCAACATCTTTTAAAGTCAAGAGAGACTCCATCAGATGGGGTAAAATATCCGCTTTCTGTGTTTCTACCTGAA
>VDFB02231006.1:0-17032 GCA_007258455.2 Sequoia sempervirens | reverse complement strand
CATAGGAAAACAACAAGAAGATATTATGATGGTTGATACTGATTTAGAAATAAAAGGAAATGTCTTTGAGAATGTACATGTTCCTACAAAGAGAAAGTAGTATATATCTACCACCTCTGAGTCGAATTCAAGGGATGTATTTGTTACCAATAAGACAATCTAAAGAAAACCCTAGTTAGCACTAGTAATGATGGTTATGATTATATAGGGGGTTGTGATAAGTAATTTTTAGAAGGGGAATATTTTTTGGAAGAAAAAAATGTTAAGGAGCTACAGGAAGCTCTAGAAAGGATTAAACAACTAGAGGAACTAGTTCAGACTTATGAGAAAAAAAAGGATAAAGAAAGGAAGATAAAGATATAGGAGTTGGAGGAAAAGCTACAAACATATGGACATGGGGAAAAATCGGACCTATTGGCATAGCTTGGCATGGTCAAAATAGGTAGTAAAGAACTTGTAGCTAAAAATTAGAGATCCCCTACTATAAAAACCCCAACATATAATATTGTATATGAAAAATTTAGATAAAATAAAAATGATAAAACAATAACATGAATTACCTAATCCAAATCTTCAAATACCTCAAATAGATGCAATGATGGATGAATTATTTGATTGATTTGATATGTTGGTTGTTCAATTCAACAACACAACATTAATATAGAGATGATAAATGAATGACAATAGATAGAAATGGATGAATGATTCAAGAATGATTTTGAAATAATAAAGATACTTGAAGGATCAACCCCCCAAATGGCTTATGAGAGGCTAAATTTATAGAAATTTTCTAATTTAGATTGATGGTTGAGATTGGATGTCAATAAGATGTCTTAATCAATAGCCAATATTGAAAGTTGTAGTATGAAATAAGGTTAGGGATAAATCAGGGAAAATGATAAGGATGAAGGGTTGAGATTGAATTATGAGATAATTCAATCAAGGGCCAAGATTAAATGAGATGTCAAGATACAAGATTTGATGTGGAAGATAAGATTGGAATGGATAAATATGTGATAGGAGAAATTAAATAATAAAAATTATTTAATTTAGGTGGCCAATGAATAATTAAATAATTAAAATAATTATTTAATTATAGAGGAATGTGACATAAGGAACCATTTTGAATTAAATAATTATTTAATTCAAAATTCAAGAGAGTGGACCAAATTAAATAAATAAAATTTATTTAATTTAGGAGAGAAAGGCTGATGAATAATTAAATAATTAGAAATAATTATTTAATTATAGTGGAAAGTCACATAAAAATTAAATAAATAGGAATTTATTTAATTTTAGAAAGAAAAAGACTTAATTAGTGATGTAGTTAAATAAATAAAATTTATTTAATTAATCAAGGGAGAATAAAGAAAGAAATTAATTAATTAAACAATTAAAATTATTTAATTAATTAAACAATTAAAAATTATTTAATTAATTAAACAATTAAAATTATTTAATTATGAAGAATGAATTGAATTAATTAAACAATTTAAATTTTTTAATTATGAAGAATGAAAAGGGGAAAGGATAGAGAAATTAGAAGCCGCATGCCTAGCATAATTTTTAGTATCTACATTTTGCCCCTCTTTGAGATGATGTTCGAGATGATGAGATTTGTGTCGAGTAACATTATTTTAAAGAAGCTAAGGTATGGATAGAGGAAAATGTATGATGACAAAATAAGAGTGGGATGATGATGTTATAAGAGTAGGATGATGATGGGATGATGATGGCCCTTCAAGAGGATAGGCGGGTTAGAAAAATACAAGTATGCTCTCGAAATGAAATGATAAGTAGGGACAAGATGAATGATCTAAGATAGGAAGTGGATAAAGGAGATGAATGATGTGTTATGCTACAGGAAAGTGAACAACCATGATGTTTTATGTAACACTAGACATCATGCACCAAGGTATAAGGACCAAGGCGACGATGTGTCTTGTGCCCCAACATAATACAACCTCATCTAGATATAATATATGAATATTAGCTAGAATAATTCAGATTTGATACAAATGAAAGATAAAAATTATAACACACACAAGCAAGCAAGAAAACATGCACAAATGATACAAAAACAAACAAGGTATATCCCCTGTCAAGTTGTAAAACGATGAGTAATTGATTGATGATGATAGTGTTGTCATTGCAAGGAATGACATATCCATAGATCAACACAAGGATGATTGATAATTGATTGATAATTGACTGATTGACTTTGATTAGTGATGATAGTGTTGTCATTGTGGGGAAAAAAATATCCCTAGATCAACACAAGGATGATTGATAATTGGTTGATTGACTTTGATTGATTGGGTTTACAACAAGATTAGGATCAAGACCAAAGGATGTGATTGGATAATTTGGAAAGATTGATCGACTTGATTGGTATGGACTAAGGATTGACTTGCATTTGGATTATTTCTTGGATTGATTTGATTGATTTGACTTGAAGAAGTGGTTTGGAATGATATGATGATTGATTTTATGATTTGATTGGATGAAAGGATTTGATGAATTGAATAGAAAAATTGATGTGATTGATTGATTTGAAGGAGTTGAATTTGATGTGTTGAATTGTTTTGATCCAGGTGGAACCAAAATATCTAAAAATTTCATAGTCTCAGAATTCATCCAAAGAAGCATCAATGTGTAGAGCTCACTGAAATGATCTAGACACAACTTTAATGGGCTCAAAAGGAGTATGTATGCAGAAGTTATGCTCAGTCAAAGGTTCAGTCAAATAAGTGAATCAAGGGTTCAAAAAGGCAAAAAAATGATTTTCTCAAAATTAAATAAAAATGATGCCAAGTCGTAGTGCTCGCCGCGTTGATTCTGAAACTATATCCGGTTTTAAAAATGGAGCTCATATGTGAAAGTTATAGCTGGTCAAAGGTTGGTCAAAATTTTGACTATGGTTGACTTTGATGACATCAACAAGCTGATGTGGTAGGTGGTGACGTGGAAAGAGTGGTGAGTTGGTATAGACATGGTGGAAAAAGGAATATAGATTAAACCATATTGTTAAAAGAAAACAGGTATGGTTTAAAAATTAAAAGATTTTTATGATTTCAAGGAGGATTTGGTGGGATTTTATCCCTTAAAATCCTCTTCCCTTGCCCATAAAACAAGGAGAGGAAAAAAAACCCGTAAACTTGTTTCAAAATTAACCCTTTAACCCCTTTTCTCATATTGTGATTTATTTTAAGATTGTCAAGGAGTGTTAGGAAACTTAAAGGATATTTAAAGATTATGATATAAGTCCAAAGGTATAAACCCCATAGTTAAAGGGGTTCGTTTTTTAATTGTATGGCTTAGAATTATAAAAGCCAAAGGGGGATTTATTTTTGAAATATTAATTTGTTATACTAACGGGATATTAGTGATTTTTATTGTAAAAGGGGGAAATGGTTGGAATTTTTACTTGTATACGGGAGATATGCAATATTTGCAAAATAATATGGTTAAAGCAATATTAGCAAATAAATGTGTATATAAAGGGGTGATTTTTGTAAAGGGACATTGGGAAATTATTGAGTAGAGAATTTTGTACGAGAATTTTCTTGGAGAGAATTGTAACAGGGAGAATTATTCAAGTTCATTTTGGGAGAAATAATTCTTTGGAGGAGAATTTACAAGGTGTTTTTGTACACCAAAAATTGTAAAAGAGTGAGATTGTGGAGAGATTATTGCAAGTTCTTGGAGCTTGGGTATTGTAAGAAAGCATAAATTTTCTTGGCGATATCAATAAAGTGGTCCCAACATTGAGAAGTGGACCCGGAGACGTAGTCCACATTGGACGAACTCCGTTATCAATCTGCAAGTTGTGATCCTTCTATTTCTTTCTCATTCTTATCTCTTCTGTCTCAATTTTATCTCTAGTTTAAATTCAATATTTGAATTTCTAATTACTTATTTTGTAATTTCAACGGTTAAAAGGCATAATCACACAATTCTGTATTAGATCGGGAAATTACTGTAATTAGATTTACTTTACAAGTTATTTTGTAAACTCTAATTACGGATCATATTTGGAAGAGTGACTTTAGTTTGATTTATTCTTGGATTTTTTTTTTTGGATATTTGATTTTTTTGATATCTTTTTTTTAGGATATTTTCATTTTTATATTTTTGGGATATTTTGATTTTTGTATTTTTGAAATGTTTAAGTTCTTAGGATTTTTGAAAATGTTTTTGATTTTTTTTTTGAGATTTTTGAGATGTTTTGATTCTTTTGGATTTTTGGAAATGTTTTTATTTTTGGATTTTCTACGGAGGATGTCAATGGATGACAATTTGGATAGCCTTTGTGCTAGATACCAATGACAAGGGAAAACCAAGTCTAGGTGCAAGGATATAGATGGGATTGATGGATGGAAGGGTGAGTGATAGGATACGAGATAAAAGGCCCATGATAGATGGATGGATGGAATGAATGTATGCATCATAAGAGAGAAAGGATGTGATCTCCAAAGACTATGTCACATAGGAATAGCATGCCCCATTATAGGTATAATACTTGGGATTTTTCATGATAAAGCTTATGAAAATAGGATAATGATAGGATTGTTTGGAAGGATGAGTTATATCAAAAGATATCCAAAGCATGTTTTAACACTTTTCCCCTAAATCTTCATGAAGATGAAAAGGAGAAGGGTGGATAAGTGGACTCAATGTGATAGGTATGTATGATGGCTAAAGATGGTAGGATGGTAAGATAGAATGGTATGACATGGAAATGATAGCTTGTATAGATAAGACATTATGCCCCCAAGTGTAAGTGACATAGAAGATCAACCTAAACATGATGCCTATTTGTCAGGTTTTCATCATGTTACTTATCTAGGGCACCTGTTTACCAAGTTTTCACTATTAGACAAAGGGGTTTCTCTTTACTTTTTTTTTGTTTTGTTTTCTTTTCTTTTTGACTTTTTGACTTTTTGACTTTTTGAATAGAGGAAGGATACGGGGGACTCAAGTGTCTAGTTCCATGAAAGGTGGTAGTCCCACTAGAGATGGATGTCATCGCATGGACCATTTCAAATGTCATTATGCTCATACATGTTGGTAAGGGATGAAATGAAAGGGAGATGGAGTAGGTAGATGATATATTATGATGTGGATTATGGAGGAAAATAGTGGATTATGATGTGGATTATGATAGGGAATATGTAGGAATTATACAAAATATGAATGGGGAGGCTTAGTCAAAAGCATGTACCATAGGAAGGTGGTGGGGGAGATATGTAGGATAATGAGTGAAGGGTGAGGAGATGGAGGTATGTGGAATTGTTGTGAAATAGAAAGGAACCATGACCAATGGCTGCACACATTGTGATAAACATTGAATCTTTTGATGTTGACTGGGTGTAGGAAGTAATGGAGATGTTTTCTTAGGAGATGGGTGATGAAGTGCTTTAGGTACCCACGTAGACCTAGTATTTTTATGATTTTTTGTTGGCTTGTGGGATTTTTGTAATATTTGAATAGAATGCGAATGTGAGGTGGAAGTGGATGGTTGGTATTTTTTTGATGTAGATGCCTCATTTGACTTTCATTTTTGTTTAACGACCCAAATCAATTTAGTTTTGTCCTTTACTTTTGGAGGTATGGGGTTATATAACTTTTTAGATGTATTTTTATTGGATTCTTTGCCTTGATGCCCTAAGACAAGAGGGTCCTTAGGAATTTTTACTTTATAGGTAGAGGCATTGAATTTTTTGCTTTTGAATCCCATGGGTATGGTGGAATGAGTGGAAGCATTATGTTTATACAATGTGTGCATTTTTTGGTCATGATTAGGAATGTTAGGATATTTATGGATAAACGGATAAGAGGATTGGATGGTAGGGATATTAGGTGTTGGGAGTAATGGAGGTAGATTAGATGGAGGGATATTAGGAGTTGGAAGCAATGGTGGAAAAGTGGATGGTGGAAGGTGTCTGGTTACATGCTTTTGACATTTGTAGGATGATGGAGAAAGGATGGCAACATATTTTTTTGGTGTATGATAGGATTTATAATGGAAAGTGGACTTAGGAGGCATGGAGGAAGTACCAACATCTTGAGATTTGTGTCCTTTGGGTATGCAATGGAAAATGGGACTAGGTGTAGGTGGAACACTAGAAATGAGTTCCTTATTGGATGGAGAAAATGAATCAAGGGAAGATAATGGTTGATGTTGTTCTAAGGAGGCACATTCATGAATGAGGGTGGAAAGACCAATAGGATATGATGGAAGACTTGCAATGGGGTTGATAGTGGGTGATGGAGGATCATTAGGATATTGATTAGCATTGTGTTCACTTAGATCCAAGATATTTGTTTGATCTTCTATGTGTGCTTGGGTGGCATATGTCTCATCAAGGGAAGCGAATGTTGGTGGATCATGGATAGGAATAGGTGAAGATGCATTTGGAATATCTTGCTCATGGATCTAGATATAGGATCAAGTTGCTCATGGATAGGCTATTCATCATTATGGATATCATCTTGATTATAGAAAATATATAGGTTATGGATAGGTTGGATGAAAGTGACTTTATCTTGATTAGGACTAGGGCTTGATTTTTCCACATGCTTGAGAGTAGACTCTTGATATAACTCTTGGGTTGCTTGAATGGAAGTGGAAGGGGATGACTCTTGAATGGGCTCAAAATTTTATAGATGGTCAACAACATGGAGACATGATGGAGGTTGGCTTAGGCTCAATGGGGGATACTCTTGAATATGATCAAGGGGGAGACTACATGATGGGGTTGTAAGAATAGGCATGTTGCTTGAAGAATCTTTGGTAGGTTCAAACATATGATTTGGATGGCATGGTGATGTATGATTCCTTGCTAGTAGTCCTTGGGTCACATCCTTTGTAGGTGGTTGGGTGGATTTGGGTAATTCCATAGATTTACTCTTGAAATTGCTAAATCTAGGGCACATAGATGATGATGGGGGTAATGAAGAGTTTAATGGGTTAGAAGGTGGATAGGCCAATGGATTAGGACTAGGACATGGTGGCTGAGGGATAGGTATTTGATTGGATGGTGACATGATAGATTTATAGGGTGCATGAACTAGATTGGTGTTCCCCTTGTCAAGTGGAACATGAGAATTGAAAGGCTCTTTATTTTGTTGCCAAGGTGGACTTGGGATCCTATATTCTTGGTGTGATATGGGTGGATATGTTGATGTGGAATTGACATGATAGGTAGATGGGTTAGGTTGATATGATGATGAAGGTGACACATAGGAATGTGGTTGAATGTGTTGAGGTTGGAATGGTGTTTGGACTTGTTGTGATAATGATGGAATGGTTGCATAGGATAATGATTGTTGAAAGGTGGATTGATATGGATAAGGGTTGACATTAGAAGAAGTGTGATAGGTTCATGAAGGGGTAACATGAGTTGTGGATGGATGAGGTTGATATGATTATATAAGTGACACATAGGATTGAGGTGAAATTTGTTGATGTGGTGATTGGATTGGATGTTGTGCTTGTTGGATTTGACAAATAGCCATGAGGTATTGGGATTGTGCTATGAGTTGTTGTATTTGAGGTGATTGGTTTGTTTGAAGTTTTTCTATCATGTCATGGAATCCTTGAATGATTTGTTGGTTTAAAGGTGATTGGCTTGTTTGAGCTTCATGAAGTATGTGAATGAGATTTTGTGCTATGTCTTCCAATGTTGGCATGGTGTAAAATGATGTTGATTGGATTAAAGAGATGATGATGATTAGGATTTTATGCAGAATGACAAGATTGGATGATTTGGATGATGTGGAAATTTTTTATTGTAAATTTGACTTGGGAAATATCAAACACAAGATTTCACATGTAAATGGATGAACACACACAGGTCAAACACAATGATAGATTTGTCTTTCAATATTAAATGTTATGATTAAGAAAACACTTGAATACATAACAAAAATTCTAATGCTAGTCAAATGGGTATGGCCAATTAGGTCTTAAGCTAGGATGCACAAGGTTGACTAAGGATAATTTGAAAGAAAAATCCTACCACACATTTGGGAGAAAGGGGTAACCCACCCTTCACCTTCACTTCCCAAAGGTATAAAGTTCTTTGGGGCTTAGCCAAGAGTGATAATATTTCAACTCCCAAAGGATAATGTCTTTGGATTCACACTCGATTGAGGTTGTCCCTTGGAGGGGTGTGTGCTCCAAGCAAGACCCCTAAGAATGGTATGAAAAAATCAAACCAAGTGAGGTGTTTTGGAGGACACACACACTTGATTCACACTCACAGTGATTAATTTCCCTTTAGAAAATTGACATGTGTGTAAAATAGTTCAAGAACTTTCGACAACTTTTTAACTAAGTCAGATGTGTTGATTTGGAAAATAGTTCATTTAGCCCCAATTCCGATACTTGAGCAACAAACAAGATTTATTTTTTATTCAGGTAGTAGCAATCAGCTCTAAGTTGTTCACCGTCAGGTATGACAGCAATAATTGAGATGAAGACTAGATGTACTCGGTGCTTTACTATCTAAATATTATCGTCGGTCAGAAGATCCATTAATTTTTTAATATCAAAATTCTAATTTTTGGACTAAAAGTCTAATCCAAATACATGAAAGGTTTTTGAAATATCTGGCATTTTGTGAGATATAAGCAAATCTTTCTAAAATTTCAATTTTCAAGATCTATTTTTGTCTAGTCTTTCATCAAATTTAAAACATAAAAAACATACCCCTATTGACATTCAAAGAGCTTTCCAGAAATATAAATAAATCTAAAAACTTCTCTAATTTGCTCTCAAAATTAATTTTTTCATGAAAAATAACAAAAAAATTATTAAAAATTAAAACCAGGTCCAAAAAAACTAATTTTCGGACTGGAGGCTCTTGATATTATTCCCAAATTGTAGAAAATGTTTTCTGAGAAAATAAATAGCCATTTGAAAGTTATGGTTGAATCTTTGAAAAATAGGGTTTTGTCTGAAAATCATGCAAAACCTGCAACAAAAAGCTAACAAAACCTACAAAAAAAGGATCCAACTCCAAATTTCCTCAAAAAATTTCAAAATATTGAGCTAAAAATCAGTTAGGGGGTTCACGTCAGGTTCACCAAAATGCATATGAAAAATTTGGATAAAATAAAAAAATGATAAAACAATAACATGCATTACCTAATCCAAATCTTCAAATACCTCAAATAGATGCAATGATTGATAAATTATTCGATTGATTTGATATGTTGGTTGCTCAATTCAAAAACATAACATTAAGATAGAGCTAATAGATAGAAATAGATGAATGATTCAAGAATAATTTTGACAACATAAGGATACTTGAAGAATCAACCCCCCAAATGGCTTATGAGAGGGTAAATTTATAGAAAATGTCTTATTTGGATTGATAGTTGAGATTGGATGTCAATAAGATATCTTAATCAATGGCCAAGATTAAAGTTGTAGTATGAAATAAGGTTATGGCTAAATTAGGGAAAATGATAAGGATGAAGGGTTGAGATTGAATTATGAGATAATTCAATCAAGGGACAAGATTAAATGAGATGTTAGGAGACAATAATTGATGTGGAAGATAAGATTGGCACAAATAAATAGGTGATAGGAGAAATTAAATAATAAAAATTATTTAATTTAGGTGGCCAGTGAATAATTAAATAATTAAAAATAATTAATTAATTATAGTGGAAAGTGACATAGAAATTAAATAAATAGGAATTTATTTAATTTTAGAAAGAAAAGGACGTAATTAGTGATGTAATTAAATAAATAAATTTAATTAATTAATGAAGGAAGAATAAAGATAGAAATGAATTAATTAAGCAATTACAATATTTAATTAATAGAAGACTTATGACTTTAGAAAATAATTAAATAATTAAAAAATATTTAATTATGAAGAATCAAATGGGGAAATGATCAAAAAATTAGAAGTCGCAGGCCTAGGACAATTTTTGGTTTCTACAAATACAACTCTATCCCTTGGGTACCGGCTATGAAAGGTTACTTAGGAATTTTCTCAAAAAAAGGAAAATTGGAAAAAGGAAAAGGAAGAAATGATGGAAAAGCTTACCAAGGTATTGGAGGGTAAGGACATTGAATTGAGGAAGTTAGAAATTAATGCGGAAGAGGTAGTAGACAAGGCTACCCAAATTGTCAGGTGTAGACCCCCAGCTAGAACTTATGCCTTGTTTTTCTAGAATTTTTTTTCAAGTCTTCAATTTAGTAGGTTAATAAGCAACCAACCAATTTCCATGAGTAGGAAAATTGATTTCCTTAACATTTTTTCTAATTCTACACTAGATGAATAGGACCAAATTTATGAGTATTATCTGCACAATCATGTAGCTCCGGAGGAGATAGAATGGAACCCATTGATGTTTGTGGGGGATTTACAGGTAAGGGCACTAGAATCCTACTTTACAAATGAAAAAATTAGGGGTGAACTCATGGAGGAGTATGAGGAAAGGGAAAAATCAATTACTCTCCCAGTGAGAAAAGAATCTAATTGGACCCTGATGCAATCATAAATGAATGGTTACAACTTTTGGATCACAAAGGTGCAAGAGGAAAGATCATGAAATTAAGGATACAAGATTACAATAGAATGCAGACATTGACAATTGGATTGGTTCATTACTATTAAAAGTATGTGCAAGAGAGATTGATGAAGGCTACTCCCCTTATAATCTCAAACTCACAAAACAACAGATAATGGCACAAGCAAAATGCAAGAAGGAAGAAAATATTTTCTAGTATCACTGAAATAAAAAATGACATTACAACACTATATTTTCCATCACATGGGCTTTTTGATTACATAAATATGAAAATATGCAAATTAGAGCCACCATCTACACCATTCTAGCCTCCTTTCCATAGCCCCCTTTCACTTCCTTTATTTGGAAGGTGTAACTTCCCTAGAATCTTCTAGGAAGTGTAACTTTCTCAAGAAGATATTTTTTAAATTTTATTAATTTTGGTAGTACAACTTTGTGGGGTAATAAATTTTGATCCAACCATTAGATTTTCTATTATAATACCTTTTCAAAAATATCTTGAGAGATTTTGTGCCAAAAAGTAAGACCTAAAGGCCAACCACTTTCATTTTCCACCAATTTGTAGGTCCATTCAAAGACTCTAAGTGCATCAAAATTGACTTCAAAGATTTTAATAGGATTTTTAGAAACTGAAATTTTAATATGTCAAATGAAAAATGGTATTGAAGTGATTTCTTTTCCATTGGCTTCAATTTACCATTCTAGAGGTCTGTGTAAGATTTTGTGTCCAACCATGCAAAAATTGAAACTTACTAAAAATAGTAAGCCTACAAAACTTAGCCCTTATTGAAAAGAAACAATTTTTTTTGGGTGATGCAAGATTGCTCTTACACCTTGGATGCTCCTACATCAAACACTTAAGGTAATTTGAAAAGTGACCCTGTCACTTCTCAGGATTTAGAGGGAAACCAAGATGGTTAACCTCAACATCAAATAACTATGATGAATCTTCAGCAAGCCTTCCTCTCCATTTCACCAAGTACTCTACATATTGCCTATTTATTATGCTTCTACCCACATGACTATCCAAAATTTCTTCTATCTCCTCCTTTCTCTGAAGTAGGTGCTCGAATATTCCACTATGCTTCTATTATTTCTTCATCAATTCCTCCTTCATGATATTTTGGTAAATCTATAATGTTATGTTACATTGGTGGTTATCATTGCACCAAAAGATCGACCTAACAATGCTCGATACAACTGGAAGATTTATGTAAGATCCATAGGAGATAGTTAAGCCATGTCACAAACCCAAGTGTCATGCTAGACAAGGAGGACTAAGGGAAGCACCATCTTGCAACAATCCCCCCCAGTGCAATTGAGGAGTTTGAATCTATGACCTTGGCTTTGATACCAATTGTTACATTAGTGGTTGTCGTTGCACCAAAAGATTGGACTTTCAATTCCTGATACAACTACCAGATTTATGTAAGATCCAGAGGAGGTAGTTAAGCCATGTCACAAACCAAAGCATTGTGTTGGAAAAGGAAGACCAAGGGACACACCATCTTGCAACATGTTAAACATAGGAGAAATATGAATTTCATCAGGAAACTCTACCTCATATGAATTTCTTGAATCATGCTTCTTCAAGATCTTGCATGGTCCAAACGTCTTCATCATTAACTTGTTGTATGTACCTGTTGTCAAATAGATTGCACTCATATGCTTGAATATTGAAATTCAACAATCTGTTGAAATATTAGAACTAATTCTAGGTTGTGGGTATCCTATAAGGAATTAGACCTCTAGATTCTAGGCTAGTTCCTATTTAATTTTTTGGTTAATAACTAAGTGATTTGCTAGAAAAGGTAGAAAGACTAAATCTAAATTCTGAACTATGAAAATTAACTATGGTGATGCACCGAAGAATTCAATATGCATACTTAACTCACATAATGATTACTCACTATTTTTATTCGCACAACTAGATCTAAAAGCTTAAAAACTTGAATTTTTTAAACATAGGCTTTTAAAGAAACAATCATAGAAGGAAAATATGATTCCCACAACTAGACTGTTTGATTATTGATAAGCACAATGTTTAACCAGTGGATTTAAACTCGGATGCATACAAAAATTCATTAAGGAGGCAGAAATATTTAAAGGTTTCATAAACTGCAAATACAATAATCACTTCGATCAATCCCACATGACAGTGATGCTTAAAAACATGAAGGTGAATTCTAAAAAAGATAGTAATGAAAGGAGTTTTTCTACAAAAACACACTAATTGACCTGTAAACCTGCTACTGTATTAATCTAAAAATAATGTTGAGTTACAAAATAATTCGCTTTTGCAGAGTGCAAAGGAGAAAAATAAGAACCCCCAAATGAAAAAGATAAACTTTTTCAATATATATAATGAGAATGAACGCACTTCAAAGTGCATGAACAAGCAACTGAAAGTCAATTTCAGTGAGAAAGTGATAACTCCAAGGTGAAATCCGAGCAAAAGAAAAAATCCCTAAAAATAAGGTTCAAACTCATGCAAAAATGAGTGACCTCAGTCTCAAACTTGCAGTCATAAATCATGCAACTGATCTGCAACTCAAACTAAACTAGAAATCTCTGAACATGAACCAAAACATGCAAAAATCCTCCTTGCTTTAATCAACTTGCCCATGATAATTTAAAATCCATTTTTGCATGTGATAATCTTCAGTTGACAATCTGATATTTAACTTGTCCTCCAGTTAGCTTTACTTGTATCTGCACGGATCTTCTAATTAGCTCAACTTCACATAACGCCTTTTATTTGTATTTTAAGATGATGAATTAATTAAATGATTTATAATACATCATTTAATTAGTTCACTTACATTGAACAATACAAATAAAAGATCAAAAATAATGTTAATTTGAGTTAATTAAATATGATCTTCATCTCGCGCCCTTATGCAACCACTTAGCATATATTTGAAAATATTTGTTCTTCATTAACAACCGACCACCATGCATTATTGAAATAAACACTATACTATAATCAGCTCTAAATGTTTTATGAGAAAGGTCGACATATCATCATTAGGCATATTGACCTAAAAGTCATGACCAGGGAAGAAGACAATGATTTACAAAATGATTTTTCTAAAGCCAAAAGATAGTCATAATGTAGACCATCGAATTATGCCAAAAGAGAAACTAAGGAACCCTAGAAATCATTATGCATTTTTCTGACTTTTGAGAAGCTTAATGAAGAAGGTGTTGGCCATCGCCATGGAATAGGGTTTCAGCTCGAACTCATCATTCTCTGTTGATTTTGATGATCTCTTGAAAGATTCTGAACATAAAAGGTAAGATGAAGTTCATTTTGTCTCAAATCTGAGTTCTTTTGAGCATTTGAATGCTTTTCTTAAGGCCTTAATGGCGCAGTTGTACATAAAATCTGATATATTCTATTACTTTCTTTTCCCTGTTGATTTCCTTGGATGCCATGGCTGTGATTTACCCTCTACTGTGGCCGCTATAAGAATTGTACTAGCAAACATATGTCAAGAAAGAACCTCTAGAAGTATATTGGCAGAACTGGTAAGTTTGATTTCCTTCCTTCTCATGAATATTTTCCACCTCTTTTAGGCCGCCAGAGTGGATTTTGATGCTAGCCACCACTTATGAGATCTTTGTAGTCTCAAAGCCATCATTTCTTTTTTGTTTCTAGAGAATTTGATTATGACTTAAGAAAAAGAAAACAAAGATAAATGCCCTCTCAAAACATAGATATGTGTAATGTCTTCACAATGCAGCTTGTCTATGCATTTGGTTATGGTTGAGGGTTTGCTCTCAGATTTGAACTACAGAATTTCTGGTCTGTAACTGTGATATTTCCATTATGCGTATCAGCATAATATTGGTTGTTTTCTTTCACACCTTATGCATCTATTTTTTCCAATCATTTGGTTTAATTCTTGAGAGCGATTTCTACAAGACTTCTTGAAGAATTCATTTACTGTGTATATGCATATGTGACACAAGTTGGGCCTTCTATTTGCATCTCTTTTTCTATTGTAGATAAACTTCATGGCATTTAAAATGTACAAGTACCATTGTTTATGCTTCATTTATCATTGTCACTTAGTAAGGACTGATCTCTTATATCCCTTTACTGTGCTATGTGGAAACTTGATTGTGCATCATCTTGACTATTTGTGTGATTACTGCCTACTGTGTAAAATACTTGATATTGTTACTTGTACCAATGAACTGTCCTTTGTCAATTTATGACCTTTCACTGCCAACTTGCCCTTTGGTTTTTTGTGACTGAGTTTCATTCATTTGTCGATAATCATATTCTCTTCATGGCCTTCTCTGAGCATCTACAAATTTCCTTTACTTTCATATAGCTTTGAATTTCCCCTCATTTTGATGGCATTCAAAACTGTTGACTGCCCTTTTAGACTTGTTGAGGATGCATTTCACTGTCCTTGCAATCTAAGGTCACAACTCACTATCTTTTACATGTCCTCCATTGACTTATTGCCAAGGTATCTTATATTGTCCTTTTAAGACTAAAATTGTGCTTTGATACTTAATATTGTCTTTCTTTATATGACACCCCTTGATTGTCTTTTGGTTTTGACTATATTCATGCAAAATCTACTTTCATGACCATATACATTTAATTAATCATTTCTTTATACAGCTATCATATAGAACTTGACAAACACAAGACAAAACAGGTTCTTGAATACTGATAGTGCCAAGATTTTCCCTTCTACATATTTATGTCATTTCTTATGACCCTATCATGCTATGCACCTCCCTTTAAAGGCACTGTCCTCATAGAACAATGACTGTTGTTCATTCTCCATGACTGTACTGTTACAAATCTATACTTTGATGCTGCTACAGATTAACTCTATTAAGCCTTCATATTTGATGTCTCGCTTTTGATTTAATGCCATTACATTAATTTGAATATATAGGCTGAAACTCCATTTTAATCTAGTTACTATCATTGGTATTATGATGCTGAAAATTCACTACTCCTCTGTTGCTTTGATCTGGCACTTGTAACATTGTATACCTGTTTGATAAATGATGATGTTGTTATGGACTATTTTGTTTTGTCTCTTGAATGCCTGAATCGATTATGTTGCTCTGATATTGAAAGAAACAATTTAATTGCTTATTGTCTTGTTCTCCCTTCAGCATAAGGGTTCAATGCCTCATCAAAAGGTAAATATGACTGAAAGGCATAGCCAAAACAAAAGATATGTAATCAATGCTCTCATAATATATTTCTTTAATTGTTTCCTTGAATGATGAGAAAAATATAATGGCTTAAACTATCTTCACCAGCTGAATTAGACTGCTTTCATTGTTTGATACTGCTCTACAACAGTCCTATTTGATAAATGTAACACTTGATGACTCTCATGTAACAATGTGAATGAGAGGTGTCATCTTTATGATATGTCGGGCTCTACCCTTGTGGGAGCCCATTTTGCTCCACATATCTGGAAAAATGATCTCAAACATGAAGAACCTGTTCCTGTACATTGAAACAAACAAATTAGCAAAAAAAAAAGAAGCTGAAAGCTTTCCTCTTGAGTTTTATGCCTTTGAAATCTGAAATCATCTGATGGATGCCTGGACAAATGTATACTATATTTCTATTAGTAGCGTAGGCATATGATAGGATTTGATTTGCATTGATGTAACCATACTTCTATCAACCTTGCAGGTGCATCGAAGCTTGGAGCTAGAGCTAGAGCTAGAGCCACAACTAAAGGCCTCAACTTGTCAATGATTCGTCATTCCAGGCAATGACAAATCACTTTCTACCCTATGCCTCCTTTATTCTCAGTTGTATAGTGTACTTTCTTTTTCTTGTATCTAATCAAATTTAGTTACTCCTGCGGCTTGTGCGGGACTTCAGCCTTTCCAATATGAATAAAAACAACATTCTTTTATGCAAATTTATGAGTTCTTCTATTACAAACATTTGCATAATCAAAATTTGAAACTCAATGAATACTTTTAGCAGAAAATTTTCACCTTTCTGTGATAAATGCAATTCAGCTCCATCTATTTTGAGTTGTAGCTAAAAATAGGTAACAATACCAACTAGAAACCTCTCCTTTTGTAAATGAACAAGGACTTCATCTCCTACCTATAACTCCTTATACCTGCTTTTCTAATTTTCCTTAGCCTTATATTGTGAGTTCATCTTATTGATATATTTATTCACCTCTTCATACATATTCTTTAGGTGCTCAACAAAATCTTTAGCCTCAACACTACTCTTCTCCCCCTTATCCATATTTCTCAATTCAGAAGTAGTTCTTTGACTTGTCCCATACACAATCTGCAATGGTGATTTACTAGTGCTCATGTTGATAGAATTGTTGTGAGAAATTTTTTCTTGTGGTATAATCAAATCCTATCCCTTGGGCTTATCTCCTACTAACTATCTTAGAAAGTTACCCAAACTCCTATTCACCACCTCTATTTTTCCATTAGTTTATGGATGGTG
>VDFB02231003.1:0-10291 GCA_007258455.2 Sequoia sempervirens | reverse complement strand
TTTTTATATTAAAAGTAATAATTCAACAAACTTTCCTTTATAAATTGAATTACAATAAAAATCTAAAACTACCTCTAGATTTAAAGCAATAAAACAAAATCTTGATTTATTTATTTAAAAACAATTATTCATTTATTTGTTTTCACAAAGTTGGGATTAGAAGTCTTAATAAATAATTAATTTTAATTAGTAAGATCCTATGTCTTAACTTTCTCTCGAGGATTAATAAACTCATAATTGTACATGCAATGATTAATTATTATATTCACTTTCAAACTTATTTCAATTATTAAAATGAACTTATTTCTTATGGAATTTCAAAGCAAATAAAATAAGTTTTAGATTTTCACATAATATTATTTGGTTTAAATTTCAATTAGTGTTAGTCAAATACACCTTTAAAAAGAGAAATTTATTTTACAAAGGAAAGTTGCAATTTATTCCAAATGCTTAGCAATGCTTAAATTTAGGTAAGTTCATTTAGTTAAATTTATTGGTGGTAAATATCTTCAAATAATTGGTTCAATAAAGTCTATATTTCATAATGATTTATTTCTAAAAATAGATAAAATATATATATATATAGTTAATCGATGAAGAATAAATTTGTCCAAAATAACTAAAAGAAAGTAAAGAGAATTTTATTTTATTTTATGAGTGGATGGTATTAGATAGTACTTAGTAATAACTTATAAGTTATATTGCTAACATTTTTAATAATTAATATAATTTAATTTATTTTCAAGGAAATTAGTAATAAAGGGATTTTATATTTGCAAAATTAGGTTTCAAGAAATAAAACTTGATTTATGAAAGGTAATTGAAATTAGTCAAACCTATTAAGAAATCTTGGTGTATGTTAATCATAATAGTAGTCATTGATACTAATCTAGATGGTAATTCACGTGAGAAAATGTGGTAATATAAATTCCGTACTTGAAACTTTTTAGGGGAAGATTTAAGAAAGAATGGATCACATTTATAACTAGTAGGATCATATAGTTTTCTTGATGCATATTGAATTCTTAATTGAATAGTTATGAGTTTGAATGTATATTTGATAAGGACAAAATTAGTTGGGTATAGTAATAATAGGATTATAAACTTAGGATTATGTAATCATCATATGCCCTCACCTCACCCTTGAGGATCTTGGTGATCAAAAAAATGATAACTAATCCTTGGATTTAATTTAACTTTAATACCTTTTAATTCTATGTAATACCTCTTTTTACAAGGCTAATTACTATCTAATTTCAAAGTGTTAGGTATGGGTTTAATCCATTATTAAAAGATGCATATTAGAATTAGTATTCATTTCCAAGCGGATAAAGCATTAGTAAATTTAAGATTTACAAAATAAATTTTCAAGTGTTAGAATGGTTCAAAAATATCTATAATAGTTAAAGGTAACAATTTGATAGATTAAAATAAGCTATTTTCAAAGGAGTTAATGTTTGCTAAAACCACTGTTTAAAGTTAAAGTAATTACAAAATTTATTTTAAAATGTTTAGAATAGTTTATGTTTTTCTAAAAAGGAATTAAGTGTTTATTTATGAAAAAGTGATGCTTGGAGTACTTTTAAGAAATTCTCGAAGTATTTAAATAGTTTAAGTTTATTTTGTAAAGACAAGTGATATTAGTTAATATGGATAATTAAAGAAATGAGTTTAGAAAGGTAACTTTAGTTCATTAATATAGTTTATTTTCTATGATTAGTATTGGATAAATTCACTTTCAATAACATTAGCAAATAATAGTTGTTTAGTTTAATTCTAAAAGAAATTGTTTTATTCATTTAGGGAAATAAAATTAGATAAGTTTATCGATGTGCTTATTTACTTTCAGTATTTAATTTTATGTAAGTAGTATGATTTTTATTTTGTGTTAGATAGAAAACCTTAAACAAGATTTGAAACTAAAACTCACAACATTCGGTATCAGCAGTTCCTTTGGCTCATGTTTATGGGTAATGTCATCACACTTGAGATACTGCATCCATATCCTAACACAGTTGCAACAACGACGTATGTGGTACCGTCCCTTTAAATCACTGGGGAGAAATAAAGAACACCATGTTAATAAAATCCAAGAGACAGGTAATCTCTCTCGAATCGATAATCTAATAAGATAATTTTAAATGAACAAAAATTTGCTAGTCCAAACCTAGTAAACCCCATTATAGGATTCAATGGAATTCGTTATGATAATTAATGGTAATTGTATCTCAAATGGGTTCAAGGAAGACATTATTTAGGAACTAGGATTTAGATGTTTAGGAAACAAGTAATAGTCAAGGAGACTATTTACTTATATTTTATTGCTTCCCTTTGTTGGTAGCAATCATAGAGGAACTATCCAGGGAAAATGAAAATCCCTAGAAAGGGTTGTGTACCCACAAAATAGTTCACATCAAACATAGATTAGAAAACAAAACTACATATTTTATGCCTTGATCCCGTTTGGAAGCAAGGTATGTAGGTAGTCTGGGAAATGAAGAATGCTCCCAGTACCTTAGGCGTTCAGGGATGGGGCTTAGGGAAAGTTTAAGATAATGATAAATTAAAATATAAATTAATATTTCAAGAGAATCACTTGGTCAAAAGGGGCTATAAATATCAAACATAAAGATAAGATAAAAAAATGTTCCTTGTATACTCGGAAGGAATCCCGAATGGATTCGCTTGACTCCCTCAGGCCTTAGGCCGAATTCTGAGGTGGGACTCAAGCTACATATTTATTTTTACATACTCCTAAGGACGACAACCTCGGTGCACTTCCAAGGGAAGTGTAGTCTTTAGCGAGTGACTCAGGACCCGGATGGTCCCAATGAGTCTAATTCTCTGGCTAGAGCACATTCCTATCCTTTATGGATAGATGCCTACCCCATTTGGGTAGATGCCTATCCCAGATGGATAGATGAATTCTTGTCACCTATGGACAAATGCCTAACTCATATGGTTGGATGTGTGTCCCGGATGGATGGATGTGTGTCCCGGATGGATGGATGCCTATCCTGTATGGATAGAAGTACCTAATTATGCAAGTGAATGAACACATAATAAGATAGTAATAAAGAAAAAAAATTAGTGGTAATTGTTAGAGTAAAGTAATTAATTAACTTTACTCTCCTCTTAAGAATTCACTTTATGCACATATATTAGTCATTTAATAATTAATATTAATTATTAAATGCACTCACCTTTAGGGTTAGGTTTCCTTTAGGTTTAGATCTCCTTTTATAAGGATTGATCTCTTGTATTCACCTCTCTTGATTCATTCATTTTTCTGATAATACATTTTACACATTGTCAGAGCCAAACCCTTGATTTGTTCTCTCTCTTTCTCTGTGACAAGTTTCTTGCATGCAGGTGTTCATTGGGTTATGTGGATTTGTCTTTCTCAAATCCTCACAGTGAATTTTAGGTTATTAGTTTGGGTTATTCGCCTTTGATACATGTGGATTTTGATATAGAAGCTTTTGATATTTGGCACCCAAATTGCTTCCAAGAGCAATGGAAGGGGTGGATTGAGATGAATGATATGGAGATATTATGGATGAGTTAATGTGGGTAGAATTTTGAAAGGGCATCAAGGATGTGTGCCTTTGTTGTTCTTGAGAAATAGGATATGGACCTAGGATAGAGGAAAGGTTTGATGGACTAGGATGAGGACCTAGGATAGATGGAATGTTTGATAAACTAGAATGAGAACCTAGGATAGATGGAAGAGTTTGATGAACTTCTAGGACACTTAGGCATATAATCAAGGTCATGGTGATATGGGTTTCTTTTGAACAAAAAGGGGTTCTAGGATACCTTGTTCATGGCCGATCCTAATCATTTTTCCTTTGTAATTCATACTTTGACACATTCTTTTACCAATGGGATATGTATTGTTTGTGAAACAAGATGTGAGTCCATTTTGGGGAGGACATGATATGGATGAGAGGCTATGTGTTGGAAGTAAATTGGAATGGATAAGGTGGAGGATCCCAATTTATAGGTTTGGGGTTCATGGATAGCTTGAATAGGTGTGATAGGTTGTTGACATGGGATGATGGGGTGTTTTGATCTTGACTTTGGAAAAAGGATTATGAATTGGTATGAAAGGCATATCTTGATCTTGATGAGGAAGGGAATCATGAGATTTTGTAGAAAGCATGTCTTGATCATTAGTTGGTAAGACAAGATTAGATAGGATTGAAGAACTATCATGCTCTTGTGATGCAATAGAATCATGAGATGGTATGGATTGATTAGATGATGTGGAAGAAGAACTTGGAAGGATGCTTGTCTCTTGAGATGGAAGGGAATTATTTTGGATGAAAAGTGAAAGGAGGGGATCATCATAAGATTCTTGAGAAATGGGATCTTGATCAAAGATTGGAAGAATTTGTGGAATTTTGATATCATGGGATGGAGTGGAAGAATATTTTGATCTTGATGTGTAGGGGAGTTTATGCTAGCATGCTTTGGATTGTGAGATTGACATGAATCATTGGATGTTGAAGATATGATAGAAGAGGATGACTAGATGGAATTGTTAACTTGAGTGAAAGAATCTTGAGGTTTATTTTGGCTTATGGTGGATGGAGATAAATGCATGACATGATATGATTGCTCAATATCATTTGTGTTTGAGGACTTCGATTTGGGCTTATTGAACTTTTGTAAAAATTCAAAAACATTGAACTTGGATGATGTATTTTTTTGGTGAAGGTCTCGTTCATTGTTTGGTCAAGAGGATATGGGTAGATGTCTGGTAGTAGATATCTTTTTTTGGTTTCTCTTTGTATGTCTTGGAATTGTTGTTGAAGGTTTTCCATCTGCTAAGTTAAAGCATTCAATTGATCCTCATCTATTTCAACCATGGTGGTTTGAGTTTCAATTTCCTTTTTCTAGAAGTTTTTGTCTTTGTAGCCTTGTTAAAATGGACATACGAACGTTATTGTTTTCAATAAAATTTTGATCTTAGTTTGGTAAGTGTCAAGGATATTAACTCAAGTCAAATAGAATGATAGATTCTATTGATTAGACTAAGTTGATAAGTTTGATTATACAGTTTCATTTCTTTGATTTAGGATGACTGATCCTGAAACTTAACTTACTAATCAAATGTGTTTGATTGAGACACTTTTGGATGGTAAATCTTGGTTTGATTTGAACAAATTCAATTGTAAAGTCCATTTTATGTAGGTTTAAGACTCTGTTTTGATATAGGAAAGTTTATGTTCTGATAAAAATCCAAATTTTGATATTAACTGTCTGACAAGGGTTTCCAATAGCTTTATGTTTTCCTGTTTTCTTTGTGTTTTTCAGGATGATCTTATCTGAATTAATGTTTTGAAAACAAAGCAAGCATTTATAAAACAGTTGTTTTTAAGTCCTAGAATATAAACAATAAGTGTATGTTCAAGAATCAAATATGACCCTCCTTGATTTCCGTTGGCTTTTGACAAAGAAATACACTTCAAGCAAACTCACTCTTAAGGTCAAAAAGGTCATTGTTATACTCAACAACCCACATCTTAAAATTGTGTCGACTCACACAGTCGTGTCACCCCCTAGAGGGTGCCCGTGTTTTTGTCTTTTCTAGGCGCGTACTCAAAGTTAGATTTCTCGATCCCTTGAGCAAACAGTCCTTGGCAATTATATGGTGAGTGTCTTGGGGGCATATTCTTCCCTCCCCTTGCACCGTTGAGTATTACAATGTTTGGTTACTAACTCAGTTGGATTCTACACTATGGTTCGTAGATAGGGTTTCCATTTAGAGCGGAAAATGATAAACTCCCTCAAGAGACCTCCCAATCTTTAGAACAAAGATTTTGGGGATGGTTATCTTGCACACTTTCAGTAAATGTGGGTTTCACCATATTCACTTTTATTTTATTGTGGGTTGGAAAACCCGGCTTTGGTTGTTCCCACTCAGGCTATTCCTGTAGGGTGAGTACTTTTTCCCACTACGACAGGCCTTTTAAAGGATTTAACAAAGCGTAAATTGCATGAAATTAAAGGATGAGTCTGGCATTTTGACCACCCAGTTAAGGGGAGAGCATAGGCCTATCACCTCACAATCACAGTAAACAATGTTCAGTTTTAAAGCCCAAATGATAATTTTTTATTCTACATGAAGATATCGCTTCACAAAAGACATGATGTTCGTTTTAACCAAAATAGAAATGTATGATGACTACCCTAGGATTGGTGTATTTTAATCCAAATGAATACCCTAGGATTGGTTCATTTTAATCCAAATGGCTACCCTAGGATTGGTTCATTTTAATCCAAATCCAAAAACCAATGAGTTTCTAATGTTCTTTTTAACCAACTCTGAAAAAGCTTGTGTAGATGGTTAATTTTAAGCCCAAAGTAATGCTAGTTGGTCCTAAAGCATGAATGAAAAATAACATATGATGGGTTATTTTCCCATGAGTGTTTGAAAACACTATTACAATGGATATCAAATGTTTTTTTTCTTTCACTTCAATGCTCCATGTTCCTCTTAAAATCTGCAATAAATGCTCAAAATGTTATATGAGATCCAGAAATAAAAATATATAAGGGTTAGATGAATGATTAAGCATAAAAACCCTAAAACTTAGACCAAGTTACAATGTGATTTGAATTTAAATGTAAAATTGAAAATTTTAACTCTACAAAAAGTGAGAAATACCTACACCATTGCATAGCTTATGAAATTCTACCCCATTTGAAAAAAAAAGTTTCAAAAAAGACCTTCGCATGACCAAGATATGGCCATTTTAAGATTGGTTGTCAAAGTGCTAAAACAGAGGTCAAAAGTGCTACAGAAATTATTAGAAGCGCTACTTCATCAAAAGCGCTAAAACAGAGGTCATAAGAGCTACAGAATTTATCAAAAAAGCTAAAGTATCTAGTAAAAGCGCTAAAACAGTCAGAAGTGCTACAGAATTTATCAGAAGCGCTAAAGTATCTGGTAAAAGCACTAAAAATTTCGGTGGATGCTGAAACAGTCAAAAGCGCTAAAAATTTCATCAGAAGCGCTGCAAAATCCCTCGATCACGCTAGAATCCTTACGAACACTTTTCAGAAAATTTGTTAAAATATGAGATTAGTGCCCCACGGTGGGCACCAAAATGTAAGTGTGGAATAAGTAATGAGTAAAATAACTCAAAACACTTCTTAATAAGACATTATATCAAAGATCTAAAAGCAATTAAACTAATTTAAAAGCACAAATCTATTGAAAGTGTCATATTGTTCTCTATCTCTAAAGATTTATCAAGTCACGGCGCTCTCCGATTTGGTAAGCATTGTGACTGTTAAAATGCCAATCTAGAGAATGAGATACTGCTAAATGCAATGATCCAATCCTGTATGATGATTTCTAGATGATAAAAGGAAGCTATTGTAATCTACTGACATGAATATGATCAAAGAAGTTACAGTGATCTATGATGCACCTATGATTATGATTCTACTGATGTTATGATTTCTATTGCTATTGATAATATTGCTAAGATACTTGATTGTTTGATTGTTTTTCCTGCAGAGTAAGTTTGCACAAAGATGGGATCCATTTCTTGTTTTAGAAGGTTGTATATATAGATTTGCAGCAACACATTATGACGGGGCAGCACAGCAAAGGCTTGGATTTGATCTGGAGGATTGAATGGTGAGAGATGAAGAACCTTGAGTTGATCATGGGAATGGTTTCTCCCTGTGAAAACATCAGGTCAGATGATAGGAAGAATCAGAGGAAGAAGATTGAAAGATTGATTCCAATTTGTCTCCAAAGCTTTCTCGTGAATGCCAGTTGAATTAAATTGGATATTTGATGTCTAATTTGGTAGGTGAGTGAATAGAGGAAATTTTCCTTTATGCCTTTATTTGAATAATTTATGATTTATTCAAATTAGGAAAAGAGAATAAATAATTTAATAAAACAAACTATAGAATTTGTTTATTAAATAAATATAGAAGGGATATGACAATTAAATAAAACTTTATGATATTTTATTTAATTAAGAGGAAACATGATTTAGCAATTAAATAATACAAACTATTGAAGTTTTCTTATTTAATTAAGATAGGATAATTTAAAATTGAAGAATTAAGAAGAATGAACTATAAATAAATATTTCTATTTATTTAATAGTAGATGAATTTAAGGCTAATTAATCAAATAAGTCATATTTAATTAATTAGATTATCTAGACCATTTTTAGGTGTATACATCAATCTATTCTCAAGAACGATGTTTGGGATATTTTACCTAGACTAGAAGGGAAATTTGTTGTATCTTCTAAGTGGCTTTTTGATATCAAGCATGCAGCTGATGGAAGCACTGAGAAGTACAAGGCTAGATTTATGGCTAGAGGGTTCTCTCAGAAAGAGGGAATAGATTATGAAGAAACATTTGCTCCAGTTGCTCGTCATACATCCATCAGAACTATCATTGATATTGCAGCAACTAAAGGATGGAAGTTACATCAGATGGACGTGAAGACAGCATTTCTTAATGGTGCAATTAAAGAAGAGGTATACATTGAGCAACCTGATGGCTTTGAAATTCATGGGAAGGAAACTCATGTTTGTAGATTGAAGAAGGTTTTGTATGGCCTTAAGCAGGCTCCTCGCGCTTGGTATGAGAGGATTGATCGTTACTTGATGAGCTTGGGCTTCTCCAAGAATGATGTTGATTCAAACCTGTACTTCAAGGTAATTGATAGTGAGGCATTGATCTTAGTTCTTTATGTTGATGATCTATTTCTTACAGGAGAACATCTCACTATCAAATGCAAGGAGTTAGCTTTTGAATTTGAGATGAAGGATCTTGGATACATGCATTACTTCCTTGGTTTAGAAGTATGGCAGAGGCCTAATGAGATCATTCTAAGTCAAGGGAAGTATACAATAGACATCTTGAAGAGATTTGGTATGATGGATTGCAAATCCATGTCTACACCGATGGAAACCAATTTACAGAAGCTAAAAGAGTTTGTAGCTAGTTTAGATTTGGTGGATCCTACTATGTACAGGCAGTTGATTGGATCATTGATGTATCTAGTTAATACTAGACCAGATATTTGCTATGCAGTGAGTGCTCTTAGTTAATTCATGTCTGAACCAAGGAAAATACATCTAGTTCAAATGAAGCATATCATGAGATACTTGTGGCATACAGTTGGATATGGCTTGAGATACTCTCCCAATGTGGACCTAAAGGCTGCAAGGATATTGCGATTACGATTTAGCGAGTGTGTAGGCGTCGGAGAAGAGCACCTCTGGATGTTGCCTTTAGTTTGGGGTCTCGCGATGATCTCTGGTGTGTAGCGAGGCGACTGATGGCACTAAGCACTTGAGGCCGAGTATATTGCAGCTTGTGTGGCAGCTCGAGAAGCAATGTGGCTTCGGAAGCTCCTTGTAGGATTGTTCAGACAATCATTGGATCCAACTGTCATTCATTGTGATAATCAAAGTTGTGTGAAGCTCTTTGTCAATCCAGTGTTTCATGACAGAACAAAACATGTTGAGATCAAATACCACTACATTAGAGATATGGTATTGAGGAAAGCTATCTAGTTGAGATACATTTGTAATGATGAGCAGACGGCTGATATTCTCACCAAGCCTCTCTCCAGAGTGAAGTTTGTGCACTTTCGAGACAAGCTTGGAGTTGTGGAGAAAGAAGCCCTAGCTAAGAGGGAGACTTGAGCATCGGTGATCTTCGTGATTTGTTTTTAATGCATCTTTTCTGTGAGAGAAGTTTGAGGTGTAAGCCCTTGTTAATGCATCTTTCTGTGAGAGGGTGGGGGTGAAATCCCTTGTTTCCACCCTCTGGGGAGTAGCCATGGTGGATGTCATGTTGAGTGACTCCATGACAACATCACATTGAGAGACTTTGTGATTATTTCCTTGTACTTGTGTTTATCTACCCTTTGGGAGCAACCATGGTGGACATCATGATGAGATGACGACATCACGTTGAGTGACTCTATGATGGGAACTTGTGCACATGTTCTTTCCATACATGGGAGTAGCCATGATGGACAATATCACGTTGAGTGACCCCATGATGATCTCTTTCCACATATGGGTGTAGCCATTGTGGGTGTCATGTTGAGAGACTCCATGACATTGGGTAGCTGGAAGTATTCCTCCCTAGCTGAGAGGGAGTGTTGATGTTTAGCAGCGTCAGGCCTCTTACTTCCAGCCCCGACTTGTATCAAACATAAATTAAATATAGTCGTTAGGCTATCTAATTTATTGGAGACATCATTAAGTGAAGACGTGCTTCACTTGGAGA
>VDFB02231002.1:0-14690 GCA_007258455.2 Sequoia sempervirens | reverse complement strand
ATACCCTCATTTATAGGCTCTCAGTGATAGTTTTATTGGTGTTGGTTGGTGTAGGGTGGTTGATTATAAGTCAGTTCAACACTTGGAGCAGGGTTTTGTGTGCAATTGGAAAGATCCTCAAGAATGGCCTCCAAGGGGGACTAAGGAGGAGCGGTGGGATTTAGCTAAGATTCTTGCTAATAGGGAATGCCCGTCTCTTTTGGGCATGGATACTCTGGCTTGGGGACAGGATTCGACAGGGAAGTTTTCAGTGGTCTCTGGGTACCTTCAATTAGACAGACAACTTTTTGGGAGGATTGGCGTTCCTTGGTGGAAACGGGTGTGGAACAAGTTCTCTTGGCCCAAATGTAACTTTTTTCTTTGGTTGCTAACTAAGAATCAATGTCTCACTTGAGATAATTTGCAAAAAACAGGTTTTCATGGCCCATCTATTTGTGTTGTGTCATAATAGTGAGGAGTGCTCTTCTCACTTTTTCTTCCAGTGTTCTTTTGCTAGGGAAGTGTGGCATCTCTGGTGGGGGGTTTGGAATTAGCCATGTTTACATGTCTCTTCACTAGTTGAGTTTTGGGCTTGTTTGGGTTTGCCGCCAATTAAGACTTCTTTTCTTCAAGTTACTTGGGATATTGGGCCTTCCTTTATTCTTTGGAATCTTTGGTTGGAATGGAATTGTCAGATATTCCAAGTGGCACAATTGGTTGTCAAGCAACTGTGGTAACGAATTGTTTGCGCTCTCCAAGAGACGGTCATGGCTAAGTGTGATCTTGCTAGTCCTATGGATTCTGCTGATATGGATATTTGTAGAAAGTTGAGATTCCCTACTCAAGAGAATGGTATTCTTGTTAGACAAAGGCGTACACAGGTTGAGGAGAAAGTTGTTAGGGAAGGAAGATGGCTTCCTCCCCCTCCTGGGGTTTTGAATATTAATACGGATGGCTCTTCTAGAGGGAATCCTGGTCCTACAGGGATAGGTGGTATTGGTAGAGATAGTTCTGGAGATGTTCAGTCTTCTTTTCTACTTATAAAGGGTTTCATACTAATAATTTTATGGAAGCCCTTGCTATTTGGTATGCTTTGGAGAGAGCTTTTGCTCTAGGTTGGATAAGGGTCCTTTGTGATTCTGATTCACAGGCGGTGGTTTCAATGTTGACTGAGAGGTGGTTGGATGGGGATAATTGGCAGTTAGCCCTGGTTATTGGTCAGATTCTTAGTTTGAGCGGGTCTTTTGACTCGGTTTATTTTCCCATATTCCTCGGGAGTGGAATGGTGTGGCGAATTGCTTGGCTAAATGGGCGTCTGATCGGCTGGAAGGTCGGAATTTGTTGACAAGAGTTCTTTGCCTTTGGATCTTTCTTGTATGGTAGATCAATTAATTGATAAGGATAAGGTTGGTTAGTGGTTGGTTTTGATTTGGGCGTGTTGCCCTTCTACTTTGTACTTCTTTGGAATTAATAAATTTTTACCCTTTTTTTTCAAAAAAAAAGAGGACCTTTCTACATAATGTCTTGGAAGAAGAGATCTGCATGACACAACTAGACCACTATGTTGTTAAAGTTAAGGAGTCTTTGGTTTGCAAAATCAAAAATCCTTTGAATGGACTAAAATAGCCTCCTAGGATGTGGTACTAGAAGTTTGACTCTCTTGTGTTGGGTTTGGGATTATTAAGATCCAAATCAAATCATTATTTTTTATTATAAAATGAATGGTGGAGAGTTTCGTTTTATTACATTGTATATTGATGATAGGTTAGTTTTTGGTAACAATAAGATGTGATTTATGATTTGAAGTGTTTTTCAACATAGTTTAATATGGACTTGGGGTCACTAGACATATCTTAGATATAAATATTATAAAAGATAGAGTGAATCGAAAGTTTTGGTTGGGCCAAAACAAGTATGTGAACTTAGCATCAAAGAGATTTAGCATGTCAATATGTAGACATTTGAGTGTTCTAGTTTCAATGGAGACCAAGTTATCTATAGAGTAGTTTTTGATTTCACCATTGAGATAAAGAACATGGCCTATGTGACTTATACTAGTGTTGTTGTATTTGTTGTATGCTATGGTCTACATCAGAGTGAACGATTCCCAAGTGGTGTGAGTCCTTTGTCATTTCATGACTAATTCTAGATGAGATCATTGGGTTGTAGTTAAGATGCTCCTTAGATATTTGCAAAGTACCTCTAAGTACACTATTTGTTATCATGGTGATTCTATAAGAGACTAACATGTAGTATATATTTATAAATGTTTGGGTTTAGACTAGGTAGAGAATATTTTTAGCAAGAGATCCACTAGTGGTTATGTTTTCACTTTGGTGGTGCTGGAAAAAATGTGTTGCACACCTTGCATAATAATAACCATAATGCTAATAATATAAAATTAAATATTTAATTGTGGTGCATCTTATAGATGTGCATACCACATGGGTTAGGCATTCTTGGGAACACTTGTATGTTTTTTAAGGCATTGGGATAAACATGTGGGTGTCACATTACAAAAATATTTAATATTGGAAAAAATTATGATCAAATATTTACTTTAGGGTCACATTTAATAAACTCATGGTTTTGAGGCACATGATTTATGTAATAGCATATAGTAGTTTTGTGCAAGCTTATCTTATAAAAGTAAGCACAAGTAGTTGAAGTTGGCTTGTGTAACCTTAGACTTGTCGACTAAGGTTGGATTAATCGTCTCTTATAGGTTGCATATGTAGAAGCATGGATTGGGATGGCTCTAGGAAAATTCATCGCCAGCAATTCATCTATGGAAAATTCATCGCTAGCAATTCACCATGGGAAAATTCACCATAATGACAAATTTATCTTGGGAAAATTCAAGCCATGACAAATTCACCACAAGTAAAATTCACCCAGCAATTCACGAAAAATTAACCGCCATTAATGTTTTTTAATATATATTTCAAAAACTTTGATTTTTTTTTTCAAAAGAATAATTTGGTTTATGATAATAAAAAACTAATTGTATTAACTTTAGAGAATTTGATTTATGATAATAAAAATAAATGATTTTTCAATATATTTTATCATATATTTTTCAATATATGATAATAAAAATAAAAATATTTTTCAATATATTTTATGATAATAAAAATAAAAAATAAATCGATTAACTTAATTTTGATATCATAAATAAACACATGGAAAAATATAAATTTTTAATATTTGTGCAAAGAAACACAAAAAAATAAAAAATTGTATATATAATATTTTATATAACATAAAAATAAAAAATCATTGTTTCATGATACAATATTGTATAATATATATTTTTTTAAATAGTTTTTTTATGTTTATTGTATAAAATGAAGGAACACAGAAAAATAAAAAATTGTATATATAAATAAACACATGGAAAAATAAAATAGTATTTGAAGTAGAAATTAAAGTAAATAATTTATTTTTCTTTTAAATTTTTACTTTAAAATTAGGTGGTCAAAATAAATATAAAAATATTGAAAAAATAAAATTGTATTGTAACTTTGGTGAAAATTATTTAAAAACAAAATTCAAAGTTTTTGAAATATATATTAAAAAATATTAATGCGGTGAATTTTACTTGGCAGTGAATTTGTCATGGCAGTGAATTTTCCATCTGTGAATTGTTGGCCATGAATTTGCCGTATGCCAATTGAGATATGTGGCTACATGGTTCTCATTTGCTTGTTTACATGAGAGAATGCAACTAAAGTACTTGATGTTTCAAAAGCTTACATAGAGACTATGCAAGTGTATTATAATCTTATTTCTTGAGATAATATATTTACTTGTTTGAGTGCTTGCGAGATTGGATTTTTCCCTTGAGAGAGTTTTTCTAGGGTACTAGGGTACATCTAATGTTATCTTGTAACATATTTGTTATTCTTTTACATTGTAAATTCTAAATATTTATTTTGCATACTTTTTCTCATGAGGAATATGTGAAGATGGTTTATATTACAGCATATTTCCTTTCAATCTTTTTGATATGTTTCAATAAAAACTTAGCAAAACAAAGAAGATATACAATTTACACTTTATTCAGTTAAGTATAAGGAGTGGATTAAACTGAAGTAAAACGACGCCACTGTATTAATGATCGCCAAATATACAATAGAATGGTCTTACTAAACATTTTTTAATAGATGCCTGGAAAGGACTCTTCAAAGCTCTATCATCTGCATTACGCAAGCCCTCTTTATGAAAGTCGTCTTCTAGGTAATCATAAAATAAATGATCATTGCCTTTATGAATCTTCATGTGAAAACCCAATTTAGATTGATTATGTGTTAACTCTCGTATTCTATTCGCTCTCCATAAAAGAATTACAGTTTGTCCAATTTGTCGTCAACTTCAATAATCAATAAAATCTTTGGGTTTCGAGGCAACAAACCTGTTGTGTCTGATTATAAATACATTTCCAGCATATCTGGATTAAGTCTGAACAGAATCGTACAATCTATAATAAAATATCAGCAAGACAACGTAAATGAAAAATATTGCACAAATAGATGGTTTGCTTGCATTCTCATTTGAAAATTTTACGTACACAATAGACAAGCACCAAATATTATCATACAAAGGACCAAATTAAAATGTCACCAAATTGCCATTATTGCTGAAAGAAAGCAAATAAAACCATCAAATGGCAAAACTTATGCCCCACTATATTGTGGAATGGGCTCATTCTATGTTCATGGTCGTCAATGCTATTGCTTTAAGAAAATAAAAGATGAATGTAGCAGTCCAATTTATTTAGCGTACTTTAGAGGGGGCTATTATATACAGGAACAGTATTCATGGACGACTATAAACAATAGAACACTATAAAACGTGATTCTGTCATGGTCCTAAAGAAAGGATGGAAATATTTACAGGACTACCAAAGCAGATCAGAATCCATGACCTTACATTTTAAAGAGCTTTGTGATCCGATCAAATGTGTGGAAATCGGTGGATTTAAAATCAGAATTCTCTGAATATCGGAGTCCTATGTCATTAGTTTCAGTGCAGCGTTGCCATCCACTGCCTGAAAATTTGAACAAATAATAAGATTGATGAATGGAAGAAGAAAAAATTAAATGTAATTTAAAAGAAAACTATATTAACTGACTTCTTGACTAAAATAAATTATAGTGAAAAGTATAGCTATTTAGGATACAGAAGGATATGGCACTTAATGGTTAAAGGCAAGTGGTGAGGAACGACAAGTTTATGTTTCAATCCCATACTATAATCTAAAAAGAAAATTAAAATCTTAAGCATTCAATTACAGTACAGAGGCAGTTTGAGGGAGCCAAGGGCATATACATCTTATTGGTAACTTCTCAGAAAGAGATACTTTACTAGAAGACTAAATTTTAATCAAAATTAACAACAGAAATCTCATCCCTGTAAAGAAGATGCAATGGCTAGTGATTACGCTGAAGCAGAAATTTTTGTATGAAACCTTTTATTCAGTAAACTCAAGAACAGAAAAATGGTCTAATAAAAAAATAGAAATACAATGATTTGTACATAAAAAATAATTTATAACATAATTAAAAAGAAAATGTATAAATTTTACTCAAAACTACCAAATTCAAACTTAATTATGAAACAACATATTTATTATTAAAAATCAGTTCCAAAACCTCTCTTATTCTGCTGCACAATCATTGAAATTATCTATTTACTATTGTTAATGATTTATAAAATACTTTTTATATAATACACATCAAATGTTTTTTAATATATAAACAACTTTTGACTGGAGCTAAAAACTGGAAGAGGTTTTCAAAAGACCCTAAAACCTTGTACATCAAGATAAGGCAACAACATGATAGTAGAACCAACAAAGAGATGGGCCTTGAAACTAAAAAGGCTTCTGAGAAACAAACCACAAAACCACAGCAAAAGGGCAGCCATAACAAAAATCATGGAGGTTTGAATTCAAACCTCACCAAAGAACTCTGAAGTGGAGTAAGCCTAACTTGTATGGGCCATCTTGCCTTTTTTCAAGGAAGATTTAGGCTAAGCAAAAAGACAAATAAGCACAAATATGGTTTTCTCTTGTCCTTAAAGGTTGACCCTGCATTCCCTACAAGACCCTCAACTATAGTGTTCAAATCCTTCCCTTCATTCCTCTAGAAGAATACTCATTAATCTCTAAATTGCCCTCAACATTCTGAAACTCTTTCCCACTCCTTAATGATGCTTCTTGTCTAAATATGGTGCATCTTTTTTGTTGGTTAACAGTTTTGTCTCTGCAAGAATTAATCAACTTGCCTAATGAGCAGCAACGATGTGCACCAACAAATAGAGAAATTGCTATCAGATTAATGATTCTCCTTTGGGTTTGAGAGGGGCAGCTCCCTCATATGATTTAACTTTAGAATTTTTAGTCAAAAAGCATGAAAAGGCGAACTAAGGAAACAAGTAGCAAAGAAAGGAAATTTAATCATGAACAGAAGAGCGCAGTAGATATTCTCTTAAAAAAAAACGGAAAAGAAAGGATTACGAAAGTACAGAAGCACACAGACTTCTGAATCATCTACATATCAAGAACGAGAAGCAGGGAAATAGCATAAGGAAACCGATTAAACAACAGAATGATCAGTTTTGAAAAGAAGTATTTAACATCAAAAAAAAATCTTTATTTGAATCAGAGGAGCACGCAGACTCCAATTTCCCCTGTACAACAACTCTCAATTGCAGAGCAGCAAAAAGATCCCTTTTCACAAATAAAATCTTATTTTTATAACTTTTTCCAAAAGCCCCATAATTGCTTCTTGAAATTTATTTCTTATTTTAATTTCAAAAGACCATTTGAATTTCCCTCGACCTTTTGGTGTATCTCCTCTATGAGCTTCTTCGAACAAATGACACTTCAAATTCCAAAATCTTCCTTTGATTCATTTCTTTTCAAAGGTTAATTGCGTATTTCTCTTACCCATCGATCTTAGTTTCTAATTCATTAGGGAAAATTATGTTGGGATGACAAGAGCATTGGCAACTTTAATAAAGGATGACACCTTGTAAAATATATCCCGCCTGTACAATCTACATTGACAGACAACCGCTCAAAACATGCACTTCTTTACTCCAGTTGATCGAATTTCAAACATAGGCCATTAGAGGTGTCAAGCATTAAATTTTCTCACTGGCTACTAGTAGGTACATCATGGTGATCCGAATACTTTGGCATTTCTCTTGTGATTGATTCCTTCTGAACACCCTTCAAGCTGGGTATGCAATTTACAAGGAGTTATTTTGTCAACCTCTTCTTTTTTGTAGATGAAAATCTTACGCACAATGCTACAGAACTCCTGCCATGGATCATCACCAATAAGCTTTGTGTCCGCTTTATTATCTATGTAAACAACCTTCCAACCCTTGCTAGGATCTTGTAATTCTCCTTCAATATTGAACAGATGTTCAAGCTCATAGATTAGGTTATCGTAGCCTTCAATATTTGTCAAATCCACAGCTCTCCCAAGAGCAATCCCTTGGTTATGTGCCTTGGTACAACTCCCTGTTTGGCACTAAGTGACATTGATAATGGTTGAGTAGTAGGTTATCGAGCAGTTTACAAGACTTGTCTATAATGTGCAGCTTCCACCTACACTTGGAACAAACTTAGGATCCTTTATCATGTTTTGACAACAGACATCGTATCCGCAGCAAACCCTTGACAAATTAGAGGAAAAAAATCAATATTAGTTGGCCTGCACTTTGATGCATTTGGTTGATCTGAACTCTATAATCCTTTACATCTTCAATGCGCAATTCACATGTCCATATGCTGGGAAACCAATGATACTAACAGTACTATACTTTCTTTGCAGCAAAATTCAGGTCATCACATGCTTCTGCAGTTATCTCAAATTTTAAATGGTGCTCTTCTGTCAGGGAGGTGCCCGGTATGGCAGAAGGTGAAACGTCTCTCTGCATGTCTACCTCTGAAGGAGATTCTAGTATTGTTGATTCAATCATTTTAGTGGGCTTCTCGAATACTAATGCAAGACCTAATCAAACCTCCTTGTTCTCATGGGAAAAAATTTCCGCAATAACTTCCTCAATTTTGAAAACACTCAAAGGTTGCTATCTGTCACAATAGGAGATGGGTCTAAACTTTCTGATGCCTACCTTTGATCTACTGTGATTTGAATATATCAAGTGTGATATAATTGAGGTCTTCCTAGACAGTTGTTTTCAAACCCATAATGTTAATTATGGCTAACTTTGAAATCTCTTCAATTTCAATTATATCTTTGTCAATGTAGAGTCGGTAAAGATGAATTTCCAAATATATTTAATGTTGCCTTCTCACTGTTTGTACATCTTCAACAACTGGAGAACATTGCATATCGACACATCGAAATAGCTTTGATAAGATCCTCTTAATTTTCAGAGGGAACAAAGTGTGACAATTTCATTGTTAAATAGGAATATAACCAACGGTTAAGGCTCTATTATGCTTGGCACCGATCTCCTTTCTATCCAATTTTGTTACATTGTCGGACTGTTGATACTGCAAATATAGGAACATTCGTAGAACCCGTGGATAAAATGTTGTTATGGGGCATTTGGTAATTCATGAAACAATATGTATCTTTCCTTTCAAACAGGTTTATATTTGTCTCTCCTTTAATGCGCAATGTTTGCAAATGGCAACTTCGCCCACGTCGTGACTTTGATGTTGACATTTATCTTCTTCATTCCTGTTCATGAGCTCTTCGAGACATATTGTTAAGCGACACACATGCTCTATTCTGTAGCTTTTATAACCCGCGGCTTCTTAACAAAGAAATCGAAGGAGTAAATATCCTTCCTTGACCAGTCGATCTGGAATGTCAACACATTCAACCAATATAACATTTTTTAATCAATAACACCGCTTGGATTATATATAACCTGTTTAATGGGTTCAGTTGACACTTGACACCACCTTGGTGCTACGCTTCATATTTCTCTTTTGGTATTTTGACAAATAGCTAAGGTTCTGGTTTGGTATTTTACCTTCTGCATATACCATAGCACTTTCAATGACAGTATAAAAGAAATCGTGTTTACAGAAGACCATACTCCCATCCAACATGGGTGTAAAGAATGGTGGGCGAAAACGTGAATTTAACTTTCAGCGGCCTATTACATTGCCCTGGAATAAACCAACAATGTTGTACCCGTCCTATTCTGGCATTGATTTCACCTTCTCCCATGCAATTTCAGTTTGTTCCAAGAATGGCAATCCAAGCCCCTTCTACAAGGATCCTTCCTTGAATTTTTCTTTTATTTCTATTTTCCTGAGACATGGATCTTCTATGGAGAGCTTTTCCTTTAGCACTATCTTGCTTTCTACTCAAACCATCTCCATGGCTTTTTCCGATGCTTCCTTGTTTGTGTATGTTACTCTAGTACTTCTACAGTATATCAATCAATTTGACATTTTAAAGCATCCTGTGTTGCCTGGTTTTCTCTTCCTTCCTAGATCTAAAGGTTCAAAATCATTCAGCAATTAAGCATGCTTCTTGAAAAATCCATTTTCACCAAGAAAGCCTTGGTCCCAAACCCATTGCAACAGTAAGCATTCTCAAAATATTTGTTTTCTTCTAGAAGATGGGCATAATTAAATCAATTATCTGTTCATATACTGCATGTTCCAAAACCATCCAATGCATAACTTGATAAAAGAAGAACACCCGTAGGCATGGCAGGCCCTAAAATTGCATTACTCTAAAGCATTATTCCAGAGTATTCACATGCACTGCCTAGGCTTCTATCTTTGCATATGTCTACCAATGTAGCTTTGGTGGATGTCGCTTCGTTTTTACTAGATATTTGACACAGTGCACATTATTATAGTGCAATCCTATCTTTCAAATTGTTTCATTTAGCATCACCCTTAATATCCACAAGTGTCCCTGTTTTAAATGATGGAAACAGTTTGCATCTTCTCAGAACAATCCCTCTTGCAACAATCTGGGAGGTGAATTTAGATGTAGTGTGGCAAAACATACCCGAAGGTTCTTAAGAACTCATATAGTTGTTCCAAGGGCCATGTTTAACAGACTAGATGCATTTATTAACATAAATTAAATATCTTGAATCTGGGAATACCCTGCTACCTTCATTTGCCCAGCCAAATAGACCTTTGTCACTTGAACCTCACCACAACTACCCGCTTCTGCATGGTTAATTTAGAGAAAACATAAGTAACAGCATTTTTAGGATCCAACTGGAAAATTAGTGTCACTGGAAATACTCAGTCTATATTCATAATTGATCCAAGAAAACACATCTGCACAACCACCACAGGTCTAACTGGCCTATTGATAAGGGAATTTTTTTTTTAAATTTCATGATTAAAATTGGGCGTAACATTTTTGATATCTTGACATGAATGGGAGAAGCATCCATGACAATGAAGGCAGACCTACAAGGAGGACTTGTATTGGATTTTCTACTCCCAAATACCAAGTTTGGAACACAATTTTATGGCATTTGGCAGCACCTTCTCAATATCAACACTCACAAAATCTAGCAGAAACCAAACATTTCATAGATTTCATCACATCATCAATAGATAAAAAGTGACCAAGTGAATTGGAAATACCTCATATGATCTCATCATCCCAGTATTCCAATGGAAGCCTTGAAAGCCTAACCCAAACAAAGACATTGTTAAAGGTTTCCTTGGCAGCATCAAATCCAATAGACCATCTTTTCAAAAAAGATCAAATTTACCAAGGACCAGCTAGCAGAATCTTCGTGCTATCATCAAGGGTTTGGAAAGAGAACAACAAAAATCCATTTGTCATGGTAGCCACCCGAATCTAACTAGACACTCGCCATCTTTTTAAAACCCAACTTCAGACAACATCAATATTCAAACAAAAGCCCGAGAATCTCCCAATAAGCACAATCCCCATGCAAGTAGTAGCTCTGTCTACAACAAAATCATGAACCCTTAGAATAGTGCATGATTTTTCGAAGGTATAAGAAGCTTCACCTATGTTTTGATCAAAAACATGCACAGTTCAAATAGAAGAGGAACACCCACCAACGACACACCAAAGAAACCCCAGCTTGCACAAAATTTGGAATAGTAGGCCTATCAACATTTGCCTCAATGGCCAAATCAGAAGAGTCAACTTGTAGATTCAAATCAGAAGCCTAGAAAGTTGGGGAAAAAAGTGGACCCAAAGTCCCAAAATCACTATTACCAAGAGATGGTATTGTAAAAGAGGAATATTTACCCTCACTAGAACCTCCTAGTTACATCCCCAAGCTCAGTGACTAGACAATAACCTCGATCCCTACTGTAGCCCTTTCAGGCCTCCCCAACAGACCAATCTGGTCCCCATCTTTCACCAAGCGATTAAAAGAGATTGGGACCGAAAGAATCTCCTTGCAAGGGTTGACCAATGCAAACCGAAAATGGATTAGGGTTGCAAAAGTAGGGGAATCTGTAGGAGAGAAGAAAACCCCTACACAATGTAAAGTAGTATATCTTTACTTTTGTTGTAGTCGGCGTAGTCGGCATTGATCGTAGTTGGCCAATTGCTAATAAAACTATAGTTAGTAGGAATAATACATGTCATGTACTTTCAGGTAATCAAGTCCCGATTAATGATAACTGTTGTTATGAAACGTTGTGTTGGTTGGTTATCTAACTACCGCCGAACGTTATATGTAGTCAATTGTTGTAGTCGGGAAATGGTTATGTGTGAATGGTCATAGTTGATAGCACTGTTGATACTTCTGTGATTGTACATGGTGATATTTCTGATAATGAATAAAGCATATGATGTTCAAACATGATATATTTCTATTCTATTGTTTTGTTCTATGTTCTGCACATGACTTAGTTTGCTCAGTAGTACGTAGTACTTGAATTACATTCCATAGGGAAAACATTTGGCGCCGTTACCTGAACGGACTAGGGAATCACTCGTCATGGCAGCGTAATGGGTCAACCGGTGGAAGAGCTTGTACATGCTAGTGCTAATGAGGACAGGGAAGACCTGTTGACTGAAGATCTTGTCAATCTGTGGAAGATGTCCTTACGAGATCATGTACAAAGGGAATCCCGCAGGCGGGAGATCCCTGAAGAGGTTATCTGCAATAGGCTGGAAGTGAATGACGAGGTGGATCATCTTCTAAATCGCATGCCCAGATTGTTGGCCCGTCACTTCATCATCCTACAAGACCTTCGAGAGGAAGAGACTTGGGAACGCCGAAGGCAGCAAATACTACAGCGCTACGAAGAGAGAACCAAACGAGAAGAAGAGGAACGAGACACTAGCCGGAGACGTACATCCGGTAGTCAGCAATGATCGCCTGAACAAATTTTAAATGCCTGTACGACCGAACAAAGACAAGAATCGAGTACCTGACGGGCACAAGACTCAGGAAGAAAAGGTTCGGCGATCACTCAGGCTGCAAGAACAAGAAAACCGACGAAGAAAACTGAAGCAAGCCGGTAAGGAATTGGATGAGGATTTAATTGAAATAAATCAGAGTATTAAAAAAACATATGAAAATCTGACAAGAATAGACACATCCATTGGACGAGCGCACCAAAGTTTGATAGAAAGAAGGGACAGAGAACCCTTCGGCACTCCGTACGTAGGAAGATATGATCCTTATGAGAACAAAGATGAATTGAGTAGTAGCATCAGACATTTTCGGGAGTTGTCCCTCTCAGACGACGACGAACGACTAACGAGTGGAAGATCTGAGCTCAGCACCCCACGATAGAGAGAGTACCGGAGGGAACCCCAAGAGATTCACGATGTCGAGGACACTGACGGAAGACGTGGGAGTGACTCGTACATGGCCAAGAGTGCAAGTGACGCACCAGAACGTAGCGGGGAAACCAGTCTAATCGGGTCCAACACACAAGGAGTAGGGCGGGGAAAGATGGCTACTCTGGAGCGGCAGAAGTTGTCGAAGTTTATGGGGAATGGGTTAGAAGATCCAGTATGGCACTGTAAGACATGTGAAACTATTTGGATAGCCAGCGAACAGGATGATCCGGACCAGTGGCTAAAAGCATTCTCAGCGACACTCAGAGATAGTGCCATTGATTGGTACTCTGAACTGGACCAAGCACAGAGAGCTACATGGAGGTCATTGAAGCAAGCTTTCCAGGAGGAGTTCAAACTCCTACGGGATGATAGCGAGATTGTCACAAAGATATACAATACTAAACAGGGAAAGCACGAGAGCATGCGGACCTACAATCAGAAATTAAAAAGACTTGATAGGGAAGCTTGAGGCACAACCAGCAGATGGCCTAAAGAAGAGATGGTTTATTGAAGGGTTGATTCCCTCGCTTCGGCGAAAAATGAAAGTGGTACCGCCATCCTCGTACATTGAAGCATCTAACCGGGTGATGGACATTGAAAGCGAGAACAAGACATCCTCGAAGGGGAAGAAGAAAGATAACGAAGAGAGTGGAGGAAAGTGGAGACGAATCAACAACTGTACAAGCTCTTCGTCAGGACATGATGCAAATGATGAAAGAACTAAAAGCCGACAAGGAAGGTTCCAAGGAGGTGAATGAATTATGGTGTACCGAATGCAAGATAGAAGGTCATACAAAGGCGAACCGCCCGAAAAAATTATTTTGTGATATCTTCCAAGTTATGGGACACTCCGTCAAGGAGTGCCCGTACAACTTAAAAACAAGGAGTTCGCAAGTGTTCTTCACACAAGGTGAACAGTCAACCCCTCCGACCACACCGCCAAAACCATAGAGCAACAACGCATCCCTTGGAGGCTACCGTAACAATCGAAGGAATAATACGCCCAGGAGCAAAATTCAGTACGACAGCAAAGGTAGACCCATGATCCAATGCTGAAAGTGTAATGAATGGGGTCACTTTATGAGGGATTGCCAGAGTGGCCAAGGCACCAGGGGAAAGCTATGCAAATGGTGTGGACGGGGTGATCATGAAGACACCGACTGCCCAAAATAGAAAGGTATCAACATGCTGGAGATAGTTGACAAAGAAGTCTTGGCAATCACGAGGGCGCAGTCAAAGAAGGCCAATTATCCAGACCCTCGTACGGAGAAAGAAAGACTCCAAGAAGCCAGGACAAAAGTAGAAGAGGCAATGGTGAATGAACGGAGAAATTCTAAAGCTACTAGTACGTTGCTGCAGTCGGAGTCTGAGAAGAACATAGTACGGCAAGTGCTTCACACAACCGTACCAATCAAGGTAACTGACCACCTACAAACGACGCCTCAACTGAGAGTAGCACTTACAAATGTTATTGAAAATAATCTTCAGAAAGGTCTGACAGAACAAATGACAGAACCAGTAGCAGAGACCACAGATCCAATGCTACTCGCAATAAGTATCGAGAGGAAACCAGCCGTCGTACAGATGGAAATTTTGGGAATGAAATTATCTAACACCATCGTCGACGGAGGCTCGATAGTGAACGTACTGCCAGACGAAACATGGAAGTGTTTGGGTAAGCCGACCTTTTGGCCCCCAACATTCCACCTCGTAGGAGCAGACTAGCATGACATCAAACCCCTTGGTACACTGATGGCACAAAAAGTCTTGATCGACACGCAATTGTTTTTGCTAAATTTCATCATCATCCCACTGGAGAAAAAGGCGTACGATGCACTATTGGGACGAGGATGGTTGATTGCTGCCAAGACAAACCACAACTGGAAGAAGAATACGCTC
>VDFB02230998.1:0-10691 GCA_007258455.2 Sequoia sempervirens | reverse complement strand
TGCCACCCGCCCAGAGGATGGATTATTAAACTATCTTCTGTCTCTTAACTTCATTGACAAGGCACGCCAACATAAAACTTTGTGGAGAATGACAGCAATTTGTTTGGCAGATTAATAATACATACGCTTCTCTGTCCGACCCTGCTCATCCTCCCAATCACAAGCTCACACATAATGTCTGTGACTGCCACTGAGAGGTGGATCACTGCAACGAAAGACTGTAAAGTAAATATTATTTATATAATTGGGTTACAGACTTAGTTGGAGGTACTTGAACGTACGCTCTCGCTTTCACAGGAGGCATTTTCAGTAAAACTGAACGTCGCTTGCACTACCTGCATTTCCAGTAGATTTACATCACCCTCGGGAGTCGGGGAAAGCTAAGAAACCAAAAAACCTGTGCGTGATACGTAGTACTCAGCTTGAATTGACGACTGAAGGTTGTGGCGTTCACTGATCGATCGGCGTCATATTCGGAAGGTGAAACGATGCTTCATATTTGAAGCTTTCCCTATTAAGTCCCTTTAAGGGTTTTGTAATGACTATCGTCCTCACTAATTAGGTTAAGACTCCTTTCAGATCTTGTTTTCATCCATTTAGTAGTTGGTTCTCACTTTATAAGGTGTTAGTTGGTGCAGTATTTTATTCTAAGATCTGGGTTAGCATGGCTAGTCCTTCTTTTTTTTCATGGATGGGGATATCTATGCAGTCAGCAGGATGCATTTTTGACTGTTAATTAGTTAATAAATATAGTAAAACGTACATCCTACTGGCTGTATAGACAGTACGCTCATAGGTACCTCCAAGCATGTGCAATCTCCTATTTATGTCTTTTATGATATTGTCTTTTCTACATGTTCCACTTAGTGGTTGGTCCTCACTTGTAGTCCACTTAATCTAGATTTTTATAAGGTGTTAGTAGGTACAGTATTTTATTCTAAGATCTGGTTATGTATGGCTAACCCTTCTTTTCTCTCATGGGGTGGGGACGTCTATGCAGCCAACAAGATGCACATTTGATTGTATATATTAACTAATTAATAAATACAGTAAAACGTGCATCTTGCTGGCTACATAGACAGTAAGCTCATGGGTACCTCCAAGCATGTGCAGTCTCTTATTTATGTCTTTTATGATAGTCTTTTCTACATATTCCGCTTAGTAGTTGGTCCTTACTTGTAGTCTACTTAATCTAGATTTTTATAAGGTGTTAGTACGTACAGTATTTTATTCTAAGATCTAGATTATGCATGGCTAAACCTTCTTTTCTCTCATGGATGTCTACTGTCTATGCAGCTAGCAGGATGCACATTTGACTGTATTTATTAACTATTACAGTAAAACGTGCATCCTGCTGGCTGCATAGACAGTATGCTCATGGGTACCTCTAAGCATGTGCAATCTCTTATTTATGTCTTTTACGATATTGTCTGTTCTACATTTTCCACTTAGTAGTTGGTCAATCACTTGTAGTTTACTTAATCTAGATTTTTATAAGGTGCTAGTAGGTGCAATTTTTTATTCTAAGACCTAGGGTTACATATGACTAACCTTTCTTTTCTGTGGTGGGTACCTTCAAGCAGGTACAATCTCCTATTTATATCTATTATGATATTGTCTTTTCTAGATACTTTATTCCTCTTTATTGGTAATGGGAGATGCTGCCTCAAAACAAACAAACTAAAAATGAAAATAATAATAAATCTCATTGGCCCCCAATGGAGGAGGTTTTGACATTGGAGAAGTATAGACCAAAGTGAAGAGAGCAACATGTCTCACTTTCTAGAGATATGGCCTATTTAGAGATACTATAATTCCATAGGGTATAACAATACACTAGTTTGTTTCTACATATATGTACACAAACCCTTTCATAAGAGGAAATATTAGAATTTATAGATTGGCAAAGCACAAACATATGTATATCTATAAGTGATTGGATTTCTACATAATGCCACCTCGCCATCATAGACTATTGTAGCACTCCTAAAAGTGGCTACAATATTGATAAATGATAATGCAAAATAATATTAGGGGATATTAAGGCATCAACAAGCTCAGGTGAGTGTGGTAGATATGAACATAAACAAATATTAACAAAAAATAAGATAAAATGAGCTCACAATAGAAATGGCCAATGTCGTTGCTTAAATTGGAACAAAAACCCAACCAAAACCACATGTGGGTCAAAGAAATGAGGAAAAAGGAAGATCGAGTTAGATCAATAACACCAAAGAGCATAAGAATAGAACCATGTAATGATAAAAAGGCATGTAAGGAAGCAAGAAAACACATCACTGTAGGGATAAAGGTTATTAAGAGGAGATCTAAGATGGTGAAGAAATGTAAAAACCTACATTGAACCCATTTATTTAATCACCAAAGCTCTATGTGTAGGAACTATTGAGTCTAAAGGAGAGATGAGAAAGTATGGAAACAAGGGAGAGAATAAAATATGTTAAAATGGAAGAAATAACAAAACAACAAAGAAAGGTTGGATGAAGACAACAATATGCTCAAATCACAAGTGGAAAAACTACAAAAACTTGTGAATGTTGAACATGAGTGACATGCCCTCAAACAAGCCATCTACTCTCCAACAAATGCTAAGATAGGGGACAAAAAAGAAAATGCAACATAAATAAAAGAAGAAAAATAAGTACTCCACAACATGGAAATGTGAGAAAATGAGCTACAAAATAAATTAGTAAAATAATTGCTAGACAAGTAAGGTGATTAATAAAGAGGCAAGCAAGGAGTCAAATGATAGAAGAAAGATAGTGACACACTAAACAATCAAATATAATCATCAAAGGGATAAAACCATTATGGGAAATGGGAGTATACAAGCAACCTATCTAAAGATTTCCTTTTGGATCTAATGAAGAGGCCATATGAATCAAATAGGGGAGTAGAATTGGTAAGTGAAGAGAGGGAGGAAGAGATAGGCATTATTCAAATTACACTGTTGAAATATAAGGATAAAATAAGAGTTATAAGAAATATAGGCATGTTGAGAGCCTCAAATTATTAGCTAGATTTAAGCTTAGCCTTTTTACAACTTGAAGAAAAATAAAAAGAGTGCAAAAAGGTGAATGTAGCAAGGAATGAAGGGATATGGGCATACTTAGACAATGGAAAAACCTATATCAAATCTCATCAAACTTGAAGAAAATAGGTAGTATAGTTCACCTAGCATCTTAAATTGGTAAGTTGGAGTTATAGAGATTGTCCTTGGAGAAGAGAAACTAGGTTAGGGCCCATAGCCATAGATAAAGACATAATGATTTTGATAGAAATATATGATCATGATGGTTGCAAGGCACCAAAATTTGAAGGATATAAGAAGGAGACAACATGGAAAAAAAGTAGAAAATAATGAAAAAATTTGTGGGGGTAAATGGTGTTAATAACTTAGGAATCATGCAACACAATCTTCAAAATAGAAAAACAAGATGGAAATAAATATTATATTTGGAAAATAATCATGAAAAATGACACAAGTATTAGCATAATTGCATGTTATTTTGTAGGTCCAAGAACTCCAAATTATAAAAGTGTGATCTAGACTATGAAGATCCATACTCATCCCTAAAGAGTGACATTTCAGATTATAGTGAGATTGGGGAGATTTTATTTGTGGGGGACTTTAATGCAGGGATTATAGAAAAACAAGCTTACATTCTAGAAGTAATGAAGATCTAAATATGAATCCTCTTTCAATGGTAGAGGAAGAAAATCGACAATTGACCAAAGATTCAAAAGATGCACATGGACCATCATGCACTTTGAAGAAGAGTTATTAGGTTAATGTAACACACAAAACTTGATCATATGTAATGGTTTGATGAGTGAGAAAAAGAAAGAAAATGTGCATGCAAAACCTACAATAGTAGAGTGTTTAATTGGCTATATTATATGCTTGTAAAATTGTATATCTAGATTATAAGAGCTAGAAGTAGAAGACTCTCTTGTAGAGCTTAAATCATATCACAACCTAATTTCTATTACATTTCAATTACAAGGAGAAAAAGAGTATGTTAAGAACAACTAGATCAGCCAAAGTAAACTTCCATTTTGTAATAAAAAAGTTTGCATATCTTACAAATTTTTATAGTTTTGTATCCATTTTAGCCCCTAGCCCATGTGTGCGAATCTTGTGTTCTTTTAACCCCTTTTGATTAGCCTATGCCACCCATAGCCATCCATATCCCCTTTCCTACTATGATCTCATGGTATTATTTAAACTTCCTATACATTCTCATGCATTTAATTTATATATCCTTCTCATGTCCTAACCCCACATTTACTTTTTCATTGTTATAGTTCCTATTGAGACTCAATCCTATAGTGTCAAATCTTGCTTGAGTCTCATCACATTTATGCATGTCATTCCTATTCACCACCAATGATAATTGATTTAAGAAATCCCAAGTAGATTCATCTTTTGTAAAATATGCTAGATATTAGTTAATGTTTAGGTGTTTTTGTATGTTTGAGGGACCCTTGTCCCTTTCTAGGGTGATGGGTGGTTTTGGGATCTATCGACTAGGTCCTAGGTTTTCAAGTTCCCTTGAAACTATGATCCCCACCTTTCTACATTGCTTTACTCTCCTTCTCTCTTACTCACTAAACCTTGAGCTTGAGAATGAACCTTAGACCTTGGAACTCAATCCCTTGATGCCAAGTCTATTTGGTGCTTTATCCCCTCCCATTATCTCCCCTTCCTTCACTTGGTGTAGACCTTCAAGAGGAACTAGGACCAAGGGACTAAGTCCTAATGTTGTCGTTCCCTTTAATGCCCCGATCTCCACTATCTATTTTATCCTAGAGTTTAAGAACTTCTTGGAATCCCACGAACCCTAATCTTGACCCTTTATTTCTATTGTTCCCCTAGATCTTAGATTTTTGGGAGAACCCTATACTTTGGCACCAATTCCCTAATGTTGAGTACTCCCCACACTCTAGCCTCCAATTTTTACCTTTGCCACCCCATCCTTGTGGGTATCCATTAGGACTTAGTCCAATGTTTTTGTACCACCCCATGACCTTGTCCTAATTTATGACTCTTCCTCCATTTCTCCTCATTCACCAATTCATCTTCATTCCCAATCCTAGATCCTTCTCTAGAATTGATCCCTTATCCCATTTTTCTCCCATTCCCTCTTCAATCCCACTCACACTTGAGACCCATTCCTTTTCCTTTGTTCCTAGTCCTAATTCCTTTCTTTTCCTGAGCCCTTACTCTTCTCCCTATGTCCATGGTCCCTCCTAGGACTTGACTCCTAGCATTTCCATTTTCTTGAATCCTTGGTGTTAATACCTCTCACACCTCCAATCCTTGACCCATTCCTTCATTGGTCCCTCTTCCCTATTTCCTCCTTAGGTCTAAATCCCAATCCTACATCCCTCAAACCTAAGGGCTTGTGTGAACTCATTACCTTATACTATGTTCCAAGTTCCATTTCCCTCCCCACTCTCACCCCTAGCCCTCTTTAGCTCTAGTCCTTAGGTCCCTCATACACTTAGACTCTTTCCAGACACCTAAATTTCTTGATTTTATTCCAAGGTCCCTCCTAGACTTGAAAACCCATAAAAATGTTAATTACACCCCAAAAACCCTTGAAACACTATTTCACCTACTCCCATTACTCATTTATCATGCCATTAAGTTGGATTTGATCCTATATTCACTAGCTCATCCTTCCCACCTAAAAATGCATTATTTTAACTACTAGGTGTGATTTGAAATGAAAATTTAATAATGAATAGCAAGGTAAACCATGCTACCATAATTGTGTTTGTTGGGGTTCCAACTTCCCTCTTTGACTTGTGATTGATCTCTACAATTTACTTTTGAGGTGCCATAGACTCGGATGACACCCACACATAACATCAACAATTTGATGACTCACATGTGAAAATTCCATGAATTTCTCTTCTTCCTTGAGTCTCATGAGCAAGATAGGTGTCTAAAATAAAGATCTATAAATAGGAAAAATCACTCAAAAGGGCTGGTTGTTGAGCCAATTTTCTAGTTTGGGAATATCTACAACTAGTTCTAGGACATCGAAACTTCTAGTTTGAGATGCAAATAAAGGAATGCATCTTGTAAAGAGTAGGAAGGGTTTGTAAATTCACATATCTATGTATAAATATTTCTTTGTGGAATTTTGTGATGATTTTGGGAAATGCTTAATTATGGGTGTGCATTTTCTCTCACCATATTTGTTGGTGCAATTATAATAGAGGTTAGATGAAGAGTGGTAGCTTCTAATGCATTGAAATGTTATTGTGATGGTATTTAATTTGTTGCATATATGTTACTATAGTTCTAAGATGGATTATTAACTATGTCCATTCATATGATGTAATCTTTGATTAGTTCATATAAATAAATTTTGATTTTGTTGATACTTTGCAAGATTTACCTCCTTTGTTTTTCACAACTCTATTGCCCAATGGAATAGGCATTAATCTTTATTGATGAAAAATCAAACACTTATCATTTAAACACATTTGACCCTTGTTAGAAGTAGGATTAGATTAGGTTTAGAACATGGATGTTCATGATTCAATATTACAAACTAGGGAATAATATTAGGCAAAATTAAATTAGTTAAATCATTAGAGAATCATGTCATGCATGTGTAAAACTTACTAGTATGTATGCAATTCCAAATGAAATATATAAGGGATTAAAATATTATTTTCATATATATGTTTATATGCAAGGTATGTTATCGAATATATCAATTTTTTTATGCAACTGAATAGTCTTCGACCTAGTGATAATTATAGAGGTCAAGCGTACATTAGGTATAGTTGTCATTATTGTAATTGAGTTATATCTTAATTGGTTTCAAATATTTTTTTAGGTTACATCTAGGAATACCCTCATGAGTCTAAGGTAAGATCAAAGTACATGAGAGAATACCCACTCTTGTAAATTGGCCTTTAACCCTCCTTACTCTATTGAAAACCTCCTTTTTACCTTTTTGATGTCAAGTCCCTAGCCTTTAAGATGAAACCAATTTATATGATTATAGAGTAATAGTTTTGGGACCTAATAGTTCCCTTTACTTCTTTATGAAACCTTAAAATATTGTTCCTAGAGCCATCACATGTGTAAAAAACACATTTTACCATCATAAAACATATCTTATGAACATAAAATTAAAGATGATACCTACCACTAGATGGCTCACTTTGAGCTTAAGTTCCCTTGGGAAATTGAGCCAGAATTTTTTTGGAGACATTAGCCACAATTTTCCACCTAATCGGGTTGCCTTGAATTTTTTCCTCTACCACAAACTTCAAATATAAGGTAATTAATTTCTGGTTATTTACACCTACTAAGTTCTTATTTTTGAAATTCCAAAGCCAATTCTTTAAACTAGCCACCATTGTGTCAAATGTTTTAACATAGTAAAAGAGAAATTTTGTATTGGTTGTAAGGTTTTTTCCATTTATACTCATGGGACACGCCAACATGGCTTCAAAAAATTTACAAGTGAGATTGATTTATTCCCAAAGCCTCCTACAAATTTTATTTGGCCACTAGACAATGTTGTAATAGGATCATGAGAGTAGGTGGCTATTTTCCAAGGATTTCAACTAGGTGATGAATTTATATTTAAGGTTTTTTATGAAGATGAATTTTATTTTTTATTTTTTTAGGACCTCTTCTTTCCTCTCCACCACATCCTTATAAACCTTTACCCTCCATTTCTATCACTATTTTAATCCATTTTTATATCTCCCCATCTCTCCATTATCTTTATTCACACAATTACCATAATGTTGAGTCATTTCCACTTGATTTTTCCCAAACCATACATTAAATTTTAGACATTCAAACCATCCTTTGTAATTATCTTGTAGCCATTATAGAGTCATTTCATTATTTAGATGTGTCTTCCCTTAATTTTTTGTGAGTGTGACCCCCTTTATACCACCTTTTGAAGTTGCAAGCCATTACCATTCCAAATCTTTATTAGATAAGTTTAGAATTGAGTTCTCCATTTCAATATCAATCCTCTTCAATACCCTAAAACCCCTTTTGAATGATCACAAACCTTGTTTCCAAAACCTTTCTCCCTTCCACTTGTCTTAATGTTTTCTAAGAACCTTTACAATCATGTTGTAATGCTTAATGACTAAGTTGTGATTTAGAACAATTGAATTGTATAGATCAATATTATGAATTTTTGTTTATTATCTTTTCAAATGTGGATAAGTGCTTGAAATATTACAAGGAGAATGATTGAGGAAAAACCCTTTAACCCTTTATTTTTGCAAGGTTTCCATTCACAAAAGTTTAACAGATGCATCAAAAAAGTTTGTAAAGCTCCAAAAAGGTTGTAGAAGAAAGGAATGCCTTAATTTTTTTTATCAAGCCTCCCCAAAAAATTTTACAAAGCTTTTTGACACAAACAAGGCTATAGATAGTAAAATCTACTCATTGGTTGCCAAGAGAAATCAAGGATGCCCTATAGGTCACACTCTTGATTTTAGATCCTATTTTAGTGATTTTAAGACCAAGTTTACCATAGGTCCATAATTAGTCCATATACTTATTCATGCTTAGATATCACAAATTATTAGGCCATATTACTTTAAATTATAAATTTTGTCCTTTTGTAAATAGTCAAGACTTCTAGGCTTTCAATTGGTTTCCATATCTCCACCTAAATTAGGACATGAAAATCTTAGGATGCTTCCCATGATGTTTCCATAGATCCCTATAGTGTTATATCATCATCATTCCATATTATAGTGAAACCATTTCAAATCTTCAACTTGCATGCTTCATCTTGTTCATGTTTATTAAGACTCATAAGTTTATTGTCAATTACATGCTTTCTATTGGTAACTAACAAGTGAGAAATTATGATAATTTTACACAAAATATTGATAGGCTCTATGAAAAATCTCAAGTTTATACCTAAGGTTTCTCAGTAGACAATATTATCATGGTCACAATCGATATTGGCCAATGCTATTAGATCAACCATTTTTCATATGGTGGCCTTGTACTTTAAGTTTGAACACTTATGATAATTTTACACACACTATTGATAAGCTCTATGCAATTTTTTATGTTTATATGTAAGGTTTCCCACTAGATAATGATGTCATGGTGGCAGTTGAGATTGATCAATGCTATTAGATAGGTCATTTTGCATATGGTGCCCTTGTACTTTAAGTCCAACCAACTCCAATTTTCATAGATAACTATATAACCAAATTACAATAAATTTTCATAAATGTCACTTATCTACATAGTTGCATTTAACACTACTTTTTCACTAATTTCTACTTCTAATAGTTAGTCCTTTTTTATTTTCCCATTCTTCCATGTTTCTAATTTGCATAATTTTGCTGAGAAACAAGGTGAAATTGCAATATAATCTCTTAAAAGTGTATACAATTTAGAAATAAAATTCTTTATCCAAGAATAGTCATGTGATTACTATGTGGTTGCATAAATTTAACAATAAGAATTAGTTAGTCCTTTTTATTTTCCCATTCTTCCATGTTTCTAATTTTGCATAATTTTATTTGAGAAACAAGGTGAAATTGCAGACATAATTCTTTAAAAGTGTATACAATTTAGAATAAAATTTTTTATGCAAGAATCATGTGATGATTATGTGGTTGCATAAATTTAACAATAAGAACAAAATAAACAAATTGTATGGACATATGATTTATGTGGATAAACCCTTTCAAAAAAAAAAAAACTTTACATTAGAAATAGGACAAGTATATATTAATCTTCAAAAATGAGATACATCCAACACACTAACAATCTCTTCACTTTGACAACACTCTAGTAACACTTATTTGCATTTTGTAAAATAAACTTATATAAAAGCACTATCTCATATACCAATAGATAGACATAGACAAAGGACAAAACTATAAATAGTTTACCAAAATAATGGATACTAAAACCATGGTATCTTGAGAAAAAACCACACCCACTTTGGAGATCATCTTTCAAGAATAATAAATGATTAAGTGACTACACATGGACATCACATGGACACAATCAATTAGCCCCTAAATAGTAAAATGTAACTCCAGTAGAAGACATCTTTGATTCCATGAATCCCAATGGTTCACCTCCTAAATTATAGTGCTTCATTTTGGAGTAGCCAACTCTTATGGGTCCCACCTACCATACAAAGACTCTCCACTCATCAATCCTAGTGACTAGAGTCAAAAATTTCATTGAGCATCATGCCCATCCATACACACTCATAGAAATGGATATAAACACAATGCAACTAATTATTTTTCAAAATAACAACTCTATTATGCCTTTGACACACTACACATGGTAGCGCATCACACACTTTCAACATCATACCGTACACAAACATATTCATGACACATTTAAGCAAAGGAGAAAGCATACACAGCCACAGACAGAAACCCATTTCTATCTGCCACAACCATAAATTGGAATTTCTTTTAACTTCATTAAAAACTATTTGATATATTTTATGACTAGAATGTCTTTTGAAGAAATGGTAAATACCAGTCTTAACAATTAATTCCATTTTTAAAGTGATAATCAAGCACAATCAAACCAAACAAAACCTGAATTATATGAGAAAGCTCCTTATTTATAATACATACTGTTCATTTTCTTGTCAAGGGCGGTCAAGAGAAAAAATACA
>VDFB02230997.1:0-22470 GCA_007258455.2 Sequoia sempervirens | reverse complement strand
TTACAAATGCATTCTCATCTAAGAACTCCTTGCAAGCCTCCATTCTCGCATCCTGCACACTCTTACCCTTCATATCCAAATCGGATAGAACCAATTCAGCTGACCTAGGAGGGGATGACATACCAACCTGCATGTCTTGATCAGTAACAATAATTTCATCTGTGAGATCCTCAGGTACATGATTAGTTCTTTGCCTCTTAGGGCTTGGCTCAGGTGGTGGTGATGGGGGACTGCGTTGTGGTGAATATTTTAATTCAATGATTTTGACAGCTGCAGGTACTTTGAATTTTGGGCCTAGTCGTGAAGGCGCCTTCATTATTTTCTTCCATTTTCTATCTACTTCTTCCTCATCACTGCCACTATCCCTTTTCCTCCTATAGATGGGTCACCTTTCTGTAGGCTAACATACTGGCCTTGTTTCAATTGGCATATCACTTTGTCCTTGCATATCCAGACTTAGCCTTAAATTTATCTTTTTGGTTGTCAAGGTGTCCATTATCTCCTTGAAATTCTTCATTAAAAAGTTAATTCTCTTCTAATATGGAGTGAATTCCATCACTGGATCATACGTCGGATCCATTTCATGCAAATATCCAGTAGCTTACTATAAGCTATCCACTTTTCCTTGTTCAATTCCTATCTATTTAAATCAAATTCATTCCTGATCAGGTCCTCAGGGAAATTAAACTCATGTGCAAATTTTCCACCTTTTATTCTTTGTCTGAAAAGAGCAAAGAAACCTTCAGGATCATATTGTCGCCTTGGACCAAATCTCATATGGTAATCAATAAAGAATTTGTCAAAATGTGTCCAGCCTCCCTTTGAAAATGTAAAGTCAGACACTACTATATAATCAAGGAATAATATTCCCTTCCCCTTTCCAATTAGGTTATCTTCATGAATACACCCTATTTGCCACATAACTTTTGCAAACCCTAGTCTTGGTTGCACATTGTATGACAATATGTGAGGGGTTCCTTGAAATCCATATATTCTCAAGATAGTGTTGACTGGATATGGGATAATGTCACCCCAATTATGTAAAACCCTCAATTCTAGTTTCCTCTCCTTCGGGCGAAGGAAATCATGCAGTTCCTGAGGGATCCTAGGTATATTTACCATCAATCTAGCCCTCAATATTGCAACAAAACAATTATCAAATTACACATAAATGGTGCTTTCCTTATTACAGGACAAATCTGTAGCCCATATATGTACTGGCAATCTTTCTCCATTAACCGATTGTCTTAAGTTCATATTCTCAACAAAGAAATCAGCATTCCTAAACAAGAACATATGCATCAACATGGAATACCAAAAGAATTGAGTACCAGTATCACCATTCTGCAGCTTCGACAGTCCTTCATGTATCCTCTCCACCAAAAAAGAAGTGAAGTCATATGTTATAGAGAAGTTAGGGTGTTGTATTTGCACCCCCATGAACATGTATGCAATCGGCATTACTACACCAGGGTTGAAACCCAAAATCTGACATAGTGAATAGAAAGTAGCCAGAAAAGGCTTTCCAAAACAATTCAATCTAAAGGGTTCCTGGTCACTAGGGCTGATGTGAAATTGTGAACCCCTACCTTAACCAAATGAGGTGGAAGCATCTTAACCCTAACAAGAGATTTCAATTTTGTATACTCCTTCATTTCTTCAAGATTAATAGGAACCAAGTCATCACTTGGCTCACTCAAATCAAAATTTTATTGGATAACATCTCTGTTAATTTCTAATAGAACCCCTCCATCATTATCTCTGATTACCCGTGTGGTAGGGTCATATCTTATGGCCACTACTCTAAGTAAGTCCATGTCAGGAAACACATTTGGAACAACTAGCTTTCCCATGTTGTACCTCCATCCATTTGAAAAAGGATGAAGAAAATTCCTCTATCCATACCATAATCTAAACATTTGTAAGCCTATGAGTGGAACCCTAGCATTAGCAATGTTGGAATTATTACACACCAACCCCTCCCTTATGATTTTCTCTCACATCAACACCAAATCTTTCCTTCTGTCATTTGTTGATAATGGAAATTGATCTAGGAAATCATCATACAAGTTTCTTTTCAAATACTCAATGTGGCTAGAGTGCTGCTTAGTTGGCACCATTTTAGACAAACTAGGGTCTCACTACAATGTTACACTTGAAGTGGATATGACTAAGCAGAGCTAGGAAATTACAGAGTAAAAATATTGCAATTCCTCATAATTTATGATTAAACAATATCCCTAACAAAATATCTTAATGAAGTCAGTGACAAGCATAGAAGACCCCCTCGCTTTCCCAAATTTAGGTGTAGAATGACTGGGAAATAGAGAAAATTAAGTCACGAATTTTTTTGCACAAACTCCAATTTCTAGCAATAGATGCTTGCAATTTCACCTTTGGCTCTAAAATTATTTTCACGAAATACTTGGATGATTTGTGATACAAATGAGATGAGTAAATTGATTTTATGTCGATCAAATTTTGTGAGTGGATGTCTCATCCGCCATTAAATCTCACTCGTGGGCCACACGAATGGCTCCAACCATAATTTTATACATATTTAAATTTGAGCCATTGATCCTTCAGTTTGATCAAATCATCAACGGACATCTTCAAAATAGGCTGACATAATCACCAACATAGCAATAAAGGGGCCCACTATGTCATATGCCGCAAAGGAATGCCACATGGCAGTTGCCTGAAATATCACAATCCTTTGATTTATCATCACAGGATGGCGGGCACTGTCCATCTTTTTACCATAAAACCTGCTCCTTCAAAAATGGTTGTCGTCCTTTCCTTTAACTGTCGAGCAGCTTTTCCCTTAAAATCATAACATCTATGTTGAAATAAAACACATGCATCTTACAAGCGCATTAGTAATCTGCCCCGTAATACATTTAAAACTAGCGAATGCTTTCTTCACTCCTTAGGCTTCACTACATGAGACACGTGGCAGGCACCCGCAACATCGCGATCTCAAAATTCTTAATCGCGGGATGGCAAGTACCATCAATGTTGAAGAGACAGCTCATCAATGGTCACATAGATTTCATCCTTTATGAAGGGAACGTGGCACCCACCCATGATATCGTGATCCCTGTAATCGCTAATCGTGGGATAGTGGGCGTCGTTGATCTCGTTCCTTTAACACAATCGCTAGCCATGTCGTTAACCTTCGAGCAGATTTTCTAGTGAGATTATAACATATCCGTAGATTTAGAACATGTATGTCTCGAGAACAATTTAGTAATCCGCCCCTTAATACATTTAAATTCAGCTAGTGTTTCCTTTACTCTTTAAGCTTCATCAGATGAGACACATGGCGCCCGCCATGATTTCGCAATCAACCCAAGCACCATCACGGGATGGCAAGAAATGGCTTAGATCAAATGGTAGTTGGTCGGCGATAGCTCAAATTTGATCCCCTGGATAGGACACGTGGCACCCACCCATGATTTCGTGATCCTTGTATTTTTTATCACAGGATGGCAGGCACCATTGATATCTATAGGAAATAGATCAACGACAGCACTAAATCAACCCTTGAGCTCCCTCAGATAGGACACGTGGCGCCCACCCATGATTTTGTGATCTTTGAATTCCTGATCACGGGATGGCATGCACCGTTGATATCTGTAGGAAATAGATCAGCAGTAGCGCAAATCAGCCTTGAGCTCCACGGGATGGGATGCATTCGGAATTTCCAGTGATTTCACAATCCTTGAATTCTTAATCATAGGATGTAAGGCACCATTGTTATCTATGAAGAGCCAGATCAGCAGCAACACTAAAATCAACCCTTGAGCTCCAGAATAGGACAAGTGGCACCCACCCATGATTTTTGTGATCCTTGAATTCCTGATCACGGGATGGTAGGCGTCGTTGATATATGTAGGAAATAGATCAACGGCAGCACTAAATCAACCCTTGAGCTCCCTGAAAAGGACATGTGGCACCCACCCATGATTTCGTGATCCTTGAATTCCCAATCACGAGATAGCGGGCACCATTGATATCTGTAGGAAATAGATCAACGGTAGCACTAAATCAACCCTTGCAAAATAAAACATTGATTAAAAGGAGAAGTAGGCATTACTAGGCAGACGACAAATAAAACAAGAGCTACAAGGTAGCGAAGTTCCTGCCGAAAATTTATTAAATGGTTATGTTTTAAGAAGTTAGAAATGAAATTATTGATGAGGTGGGACTCTTGTATAAGAAGAACAAATGATTAAGTTAAGGATTGTATTTGTTGTTATAACTTTAGTTCTAATATATTAAATTATATTTTAGATGGTATATATGTTACATATATATTGTATATATATTATAATATTATAATGATGTTTAAAAATTACTTATATTATAGATATTATATACATATTTACATGGTTATATAGTGTATATATTATAATATGTTGTTAAATTAATAATATAATATATTAAAAATATATTATTTATTTGAATTTGTTATTAGATTATTTTATATATTTGAATTTAATAGAATGGAAAATATAAAAATAGATAAGCAAAGTTAAATGATTTATATTGGTAACATAGGAGACAAAAATTAAGAGAAAAATTGTTATTCAAAATTATAAAAAATAAAACAATATGCTACTTATAACACTATTTTTCATGAAGTGACTATTTAAATTTCAAATAAAAACATAAATATTAAAATATATAAAATAAATTTTAATTTATTTTAAAATATAAAAATCTAATTAAAATGTGGTTATTTGTTTTTTAGAGTTTAGACTTAGATTTTTATTTTCCCTATGTTTATTATTTTGATCTTGCATGCTTACATTAACCATAATTCATTGATAGAAAAAAATATAGGAGAGATAAAAAAAAAAAATTGATTAATCAAAAAAAGTAAGTATTAAAAATTGAATAAATTAAAAATCATAATAAAAGATTGAATCAAGAAGAAAATTATTAAAATTAAAATTATTTATATTAATAATTAAAATATAAGATAATAATAAAATTAAAGGAGTTGAGAATTTTTAAACTTAATTATTATAGTGGATGTCTTAAATAATTATTCTTTTGGAAATATCAAAACTAAGAATAAAACCAACATAAAATTTTAATAAAATATATTTCAATAAAATGATGTGTACACTAAGTTAAAGCATTTATATTGCTAGTCAAATGGTATGTAGGGAAAACAAAAACTAAGAGATAAAAATATTTAACAAATAAAAATATATACTATCTATAGCAACAATTTTTTGGGGGCTAGAAATTTATAAATTATAGGTTGAATGGTAAGGCTAACAATTTTTGTTGTGGTTTGCATTTTTCTTCTACTATTGCCCATCTGTCATTCACTCTCTTTGTTTATGCTTATGTTTTTTCTTTTATTTGTTTAGTTGTTTTGTGGGTTGAGGTGTCTATGCTTTTTCTAAACAAAACCATTTAAAATTAAATTATATCAGTAGTCAAATGCTATGCAAAAAATAAATAAATAAATAAATAAAAGTCTTACTTTGTAAAATTGGAAAACCTAATTATTATAATGATGAGTTTGTTTATATTAAAAGAAAGGTAAATATCACATGAATTATTCACACTTAAAAAATTGGAAAACATCCTACTTATAGCAACACATTTTTTTCACTTATTAAATAGTGATTATTAAAATTCCTAATAAAATAAATAAATATTATAGTATAGCATAATAACTCAAATTCTAATTAATTTAAAAATATCAAAATATAATTAAAAGAATAAAAATAATTACCACTATATACCACTAACCTAAAATAATGAAAAAAGAAATAAAAAGTTTTACTTTGTAAAATTGGAAAGTCATTCAGTCAAACTGCATCTTATAGAAACTAAAAATATATACCTTTACTTAGTAAAATTGAAAAACGTAATTATTATATTAGCACATTTTTTATGTATTAAGAATGTAGAAATTATTATTTAAAAAAATATTATTTATTAAAAATTTAACTCTTTTTAATTAAAACAATGAAAAGAATAGTCAATTTATAACACTAATCTAAAAGAATGTAAAAAAAATCTAAATTATATATAAAATAAATATTTCAAAATATAAAATATAAGTATAAATTTAATGAATAGGTTGAATGATAAGATTAGCCATAATATCTAAAAATTAAGGAAGTTATTAAAAAAAGACTAAAATTTAAATATAAATTTGTTGGAACAAACTGTAATCTTCTTAAAAGATTAAAAATATTAATATCATTCTTCATTAAAATTAAAATGCCAATCTCAGTGTCAAGTGTTCTCTGAATTAAAATTATTGCATTTATATAATTACATCTATACATTTTGATAATAGATTGGCTTTAAATAGAAAAATTATTGAGTTCTCATTGGTTAAAAGTGAGAGAGTTATTAATAACTAGTTTAAACTCTGGTGGTGCCTATAGTTCCTGCCAAGAACTAAAAATTATATTTTATAGAAGAAAAATAAAATAAATCTACAATTTATTTTTATAATTTCACCCAACTTTAAATATGTAATTTCACTCATTAAAAGGTTTGTATTTTTTACAATCACATTTTTATTTTAGATGTTTGTTTACTTCTAAAATATAAAGATGCATTAAAAATATATTAGAAATATTTTTTCTTTATGTTATATAGCATTCATAACATTAAATTAACATAAAGAATAATTGCACAATACCACTTAACTAATCAAGAAAAATTAAATCATTAGTGATTGCAATATTATTCACATCTTTTAAACGAACAAATAAACATTGAAAAAAAAAATAAAAAAATTATTTTTTATATTATAACATTCATAACTTAAAACCTTTTATACACAATATCAAGTTAATTATAAAAACACATAAAATTATTTATAAGCAACTTAAATTTTTAACAATTTAATATAATTAAGAAAATTAAATAAAATTATAGATAAATTTATGAAATATTGTTTATCAAGAAAAATCAATTATAAATTTACTTATTATTGATAAATTTACTTACCAATCTATTTTGAAACCATCAGGAAAAAATTAATCATTAGTGATTGCAACATTATTGGCACATCTTTTAAACTGACAAATAAACATTGAAAACACATTTATTTTTTAGTTCCTACCAAGGGAACTATAGGCGACCCCTTTTCCTTAACAAGTTATTAATAACTTTGATTTTAACAAATGAGAACTCAACTTTTTTTCTGATTGACAAATATTTGTATATAGTTAAACTAAATATGCAAGATTTTTAACTTTTCAAATTTAAAAAATTAATTTTCCTCAATTTTATTGGCTACAAAACTTTGAGCGATAAGGGCGGATTTTCAGGAAGCATAAACTTTTTATCGCAACTTTTCAAGGTTTTTTTGCTACAAAGACCATAAACAAATTTTTTAATTTTTTTCACTTGTAATTAATCTATTTTGTTATTTTGAATCTTTTTATTAGTTCCTGCTAGGGAACTATAGGCACCACCAAATTTTAACTAGTTATTAATAATTATCTTTTTAACCAATGAGATAAATTACTTTTTATTAAATTACACTATAAAAATAAATTACTTTTCATTAAATGACTTACTAATTACCCCTCACATTGGGTACGTAACATTTATTTACTATTTTCCTTTGCATTATTAAAATAATAATAATAATTAATAAAATTTAAACTTTGAATAACAAATGCTAACTAATTAATCAATATAACATCAAAATTCAACTATTTTTAATTACCTTTAATACCAAATTGATTTGTAGCATAAATTTAATTGAGCTAATTCTTTCAAAATATTATTAATACCCGATTCTCAAAATTTACTTTTTAATATAAATTAATTAATTATTATTTAAAATAAATGAATACCTTGTAAATTATTTTTATATTATAATTTAAATAGGTATTACTAATCACCTCTCTTTGTCATAAATTAATTCTAAAACAACCTTATTAGAAGCATATATTTAAACTAACAAATTTTCAATTGCTTTGAAATTTGAACTAACTCTAATTACTAACATACATTTTGCAAAATAAATGAATTAAGACTACAATAATTATTTAGAATAAATACTAATTACTTTTATAAAATATTTATTATTTTTAAAAATCAACTTTAAAATTAACAGTAATTACTTTTAAATCAAATTTAAATTAATATTAATAAATTAATCATTTAAATCAATCACAAATTCTATCATATTTGTTTTAGAAATAATTCACCTTATATTTACAACTTATATTAATTACTATATGTTAGTTTGTGAAATAAAAGATGTTAACTAATTAATAATTAATAAGGAAATAAATAACTTTATTATATTAATTAAATAAATAGTCTAAATTTAAAGATTTTTTCTTCTCATTTAAATTAAAAAAATGTTTAGTTTTAGCCAAGTTTAAATTTTCCACCAGCGCCGCCGGTCACATTAAAAAATTTATCAAGCGCACTGCAATTTATATGGGGTCGTGCTACCCGACTCCTTCAATCTAAAAAAAAATTAAAAATTTTCATATCCAATTTAAATGTTCATATTAAATATTTTAATATATATATATATAAATATATAATAAATTTAAATATTTGTAAAGACAAATATATGTATTTTATATTATATTATAATTTTTTTTAAATAAATATTAATTAATAATAAAATTAAAAATTTTATTAAATTTTTTTAAAGTAACAAGCCATTGGCCTGCATGGATTTATGCACGCTGTAAATATATATTTTAAATATTTATATTGAATTAAAACAAATATATATAAATATATTTTAAATATTTATATTGAATTATATATATATATAATTATTATATTTATATATGTATTAATTAGTAATATATATATTTATAACTATATAAATTAAAATTGACATGATTCCCTTTTTTATATTAATATTTGAATAAAAATATTATCATAAAATATTAAACTTTAATTTATTGAAGTAATGAAACGTATATGATTTTAAAAATTGTAAATAAATTGATTGAGTAAAATAATTTAGAGGAAATAATATAAAGAAAAATTATTTTAATTATTAGATTATTTTTTTTATAAGAAAAACATAATTTCCTTCAAGATCTTTTCATAAGAATATGGGTTTGAGCCACATAAAATTATTTTAGAAAAAAAACTATCTTCAAAACAAATTTTAATTTTCAAAGAACATAAAAATTAAATATATGCATTTTAATATTTGAGTCAAATATAGATTTTTAAGAAATATTTGTTTTATATTTTTTTTTAATTGATTCCTCTACTTGTTAAGTAGGAAAGCATAACTAGCTATGCATATTCATCTCAATTCCTTTCACCCTTATAAGTTAATATTCAAGTAGATACCTACTTATCAATTAGGAAAACTTGACAAACTGTGCAGATTGTTTGTAACTATGTTTACCTGAACAAACTCTTTCTATTCCTCTCAATTCCTTTCATCCACACGTGTTCATTCTAAACTATAAAAAATAAACTATCTCATCCTCAAAAAAATTTGGCTACACAACAAGTACAATTATGCTTCTTAATCTATAACATCATGTAATATTATAATCTTATCAAAATATTATCTTTTGATAACTCAAGCATGATCATCCTTAAATTGTTTCAAAAATTTATATCTATTGGATAACATAGTGAATTTGAGCAACTTAGTTTTCCCTAGATTTTGAAAGCAATTATAGTAGCATTGAGCTTAGAGACCACAATGTTGTATTATGACTAAAACATTTTTTTTCCTTTAGATGGACTTGACAACATATGTAGAGAAGCATGAATTTGTTTTCGATGTAGTCCTAGATGAGCATGTCACAAATGATGATGTGAACTAATGTACCCATGCCATTGTTCTCATTTGGAGTAAAATCATTATATCATGCTTATAAGTATCCTTGATTACGTCTATCAATAGATTGCCTAATCTCCATTGAGAATGTCATAATCTAAAAATATTGTCAGGTGAATGGCATAATCTATAAAAGGGGTTAGATATTACTATTATTAACACCTAGAGTTTTCACATGGTACACCACTATTGTAGTCGATGTAATACAAATTTGGTCAGAACATTTATCTCTCTTAATGGTGTCAGAAGTTCTATCTTAATGTTGATGACTAAAAGCAAACTGGATGTTGAAAGAGTGTTGGTTAAACTTGAATTTTTATGGTATGTCATACTTCTATGGTTTGAATTAGTGTTATGATTAGGGTCAAGTTCAAGTTATAGTTAGGGTTTATTTAGGCTTATTTTGGTTAATCTTACAATTGGGGTTTAACTAGAATGCTAATTGAACCCTAATTTAACCCCTACAACAAGGTTCAATTAGAGTCAGGGTTCGAGTTCAATTAGGGTTAGGGTTGGCATTCAATTAGTGTTATGATTAGAATCAAGTTCAAGTTACAGTTAGGGTTCAATTAGGCTTATTTTAGTTCACTTACAATTAAGGTTTAATTAGAGTTAGGTTTATGGTTCAATTAGGGTTAAGGTTAGGGTTCATTTAGATTAAGGTTCAAGTAGGGTTCAATTAGGATTTAATTAGGGTTATGATTATTGTTTAAATAGGGTTGGGGTTAATGTTAAGTTAGGATTAAAATTATTAATCTAGAATAAAACTTGAAGCTAAGGTTAGAGCTATGGTAAGTGGTAGAATTAGGCTTAAATTAGGGTTTAATAAAGAGTAGGGTACAATAAGGTTATAATAATATTGGTTAATTTTTAAGTCATGACCATGCTAGATGCCAATTTGGTTTAAAAGACCCCTTGTTGAAGCCCACAAGACATTTATTTCTATATACCTTAGATATTGTTCATATTTATTATCATTGTGTTTGACCTCATGAGAATGCTTCAGAGTAAAGTACACCTTGCAAATCCACCTACACCAGGAGAAACATTCAATCTCTCAAAATTTTACTATTATTCTGGAATGATTATCAAATTGGATATGTCCAAAGCCTTTAATAAATTGACTTGGCAACTTCTATACTGCATATACCTCTTGTCAACATCAACCATGGGAGTACTAATTGCATAATGAATTGTCTTCTTTTTCAATTCGATTAATCATCACCCATAGGGTCTTCTTCATAAATTACGGGATTAAGTTAAAGAGACACATTATCATGTTTTTTTTCCATCAAAATAGTAGAGGCCCTTAGTGTAGAACTTATACTAGCCAGTATGTTACAAAAATTTACATCACTTCCAATTCTAGCAGCACAAGCCAGTACATAGTGTTTGCAGATGTTACCTGACTTACAAGATAGATGAGTTTCTAGAGGAGATGAAAATAAAGACAACTTTTCAATTTGTTTCAATGTCCAGTGTGGAGTATCTAAAATTTATTGTTAGTTATGAATCTGACATTGACATATATCATTGAACTAAGATTGATACTACTGTTCTAATTTTGAAAACAATATAACATAGAACCAAATAGCAGTGAAAATCCCAAACAAAGATTGTCAAGAGTGTATCTCATTTAGTTTTTATTTAATCTTTCTCTTTATGTCTACAATTTCTTGAAGTTTTTTCTGATCATCCAAATAATTTAACTTTGATGGATATGTAACACATTTAGTTCATTCATGCCCTAGTTCATCATATTTGGCAGAGAGCATGCCCATCTAGAGATGACCTTAGAATTTGGTTATGACTTATCCAGAGATAGTGATGTCGACAAAAATTTAAATGAGACAAGACGATTTGGAAGCTAAGGGTATACACATCAATGTCTAAGTTAAACAATTAATACCCTAGATAAACATCAGTTCACACAGTGATGAGTCTGTAGTACATAGTTGTGATTCTAGATAGTAGGCGAGCCAAATTTGGTTCATGGTGATTGGTTTAAACCTGGTGCAATACTCATTGATCTTGGCTTAAATGTAGTAGAGGTATGACACCTTCTAACTGCCTTTTTCAAAAAAAAATTATCAGTAAAAGATGGTTAATATATAGCAAATTAAGTCAGTATTAGCATGGTGTGTTGGTATATAGGTGGCATTGTTGTTCTTTCCACAAAGGTTCAAACCCCGTTGGGGTGGTATTGTTGAATGGTTGTATCCAGTTCATAGCTCTGGTCAAAAGCATTTACCCCTTGAATAAATATATATATATATATAGAAAATTAAAACTAATGCTTCTACTTTTGTATGATCCTAGTGCTAAAAGAGAATACCAATTAGTTGGTCATGTTTCCTATGAAGAGGATTCAAGAATAACTTCATCAATTAATCCTCTACCTTGTGGTCTTGGTCTAATGAATATTGCAATGCTTTTGTCCACTACTCTACAATCAACAAAACGAGCATATGGGTTCAATTGAGATTTTGATGTTTGATCCAGGCCTTTTGCAATACACAACAAATACAAACAAAACTATTCTAAAACTTTATGGCAGGAACTTCGCTGCTCTGCAGCTCTTGTTATATTATAGCATTCATAACTTAAACCTTTTTATACACAATGTCAAGTTAACTATAAATTTTATAGAGTTTAGATTTGCTATATCTCTCATATATCAACATAGATAAATTTGAAAATATTTTAAATTATATAATTTCAAAAAAAAATTGAATGAATTTATAGAAGATTATTTTTATTAAAGTGATAGAATCTAATCCCAATACTAACATTAATTATAAGTCTAACCATAACCCCAACCCTAAAACTAACACTAATTAACTTCAAACCTAACTCTAATTTTATATCCAACCCTAAACATAACTATGATTCTAAAACTAACATTAATGAAACCCTAATTGAACCATAACCCTAACCCTAATACTAACCCTTGCCCCAATTGAACCCTAACACTAACCCCAAGCTCTATCATAGAACCTTAATATTTACCCCAACCCCAACCCTAATCCTAATAGAATCCTATACCTAATTTTAATTAAAGTCTAACCCTATTTGAACCTTAAACTTAATTAAACTCATGTTTAGGGTTAGGGTTCAATTAAGGTTAGGGTTGAATTATGGTTATGATTAGGGTCAAAATTCAAATAGGATTATGGTTGGAGTTTAATTAAGGTTGCTATTCACTTAGGGTTAAGGTTCAATTAGTATTGAATTTGGGTTAGGGATCAATTAGGGTTATAATTCAATAAGGGTTTAATTAAGGTCAGGGTTAAGGTTAGTCTTAAATTAGGGCTAGGATTGCAATTAGGGTTCAATTAGAGTTCTCTAGGGTTTTGATACAATTAGGGTTATGATTACAGTTCAATTAGTGTTAGAGTTAGGGTTATAATACGAGTTCAATCAGGTTAGGGTTCAAGGTTTAATTAGTGTTAGAGTTATGGTTGCAATAATAAAATTTTCCATAATGATATGGAAAGGCATTCAATCTTATTCATGTACACATGCATAAATAAGAATTGGTAATTAAGAATTCTCTAGAACTAAAGTTATAACAACAAATACAATCCTTAGCTTAATCATTTGTTCTTGTTAGGGTTGGGATAAGAATTTAATGGGTCCAACTGAGACTTAGGAAATAAAATCCTGTAGAGGAAATAAGCATTAAAATCAAAGTTGGGTTTTAATTTTAATCCGGTGACATAAGCCTAAGCCATTAACTCCAGTGGTCATGTCACCGACGGCTTAGCCAAAGCCTTTCATTAAATACTAACTGTGCAATGTGTAGGTTTTCCAGATTCGAAGATATGGGAGAAGATCTCGATCATACCCCGCCAACTCATAGACCTAAGGTGTCACCCTGTTTGTAGTACCCCTCCTCTTATTAGTTGGATTTATTATTTTTCTATGTGTTCGTTTGATACCTTGATACTATGATGATACTGTTATTGTTTGAGTTAGTTAATTAGATGTTAGATGATGCTATTATTTCATTATGGACATGATTATTTCATATGACATTATGGTTGGTTATATTAGTTGATTTTCAAAACTATGTTATGATGTAGTGATTTAATTAATTATGCTATGAGATGATTGTTAGTTTAGAAATGTTATTTTATCAGTTAATTTATAATTGTTAGGATAGAGGTGATGAAGGACAGTGTAGCATCACTCGCTTGCAAGTGCTCTATTACACTGTGATTCCTTCTCACAATGCAATTCTTCGATTTAATGCTTTGATTTTATATATATGTATGCGCATGTACACGACTTTGTTTGTATGCAGGATTTGCAGGTATAGAGTCTCGATTCCACCTGCTTCAGCAGGACAGGGCGAGCACCAATAGCCCAACGGTTAAATGTTGAAACAGAGGTGATGATGAAGTCATCCCGTCCCATGATGTTAGATCGTCTTGTTTGAATGGTTTTGTACGTTCTTGTAGTTGTCGTTCTTTGTGGGTCATGTTTGTGTTTTGTCATATTTAATTGATGTTGATATTTTATAAGTTGTGAATTAATTAATTAAATGTTGGTAATAATTATTTATTTTAATGTTAGATTTATTTGTATTTAAATATTTAAATATTTTATTTAATTTTAAAAAAGGTCATGTGTTTTATTAAATGTTAATTAAAATATTAAATTGTGTGTTATTTATTTTAATTAATTATCTTGTTGAAGATAATTATTAGAATAAATTATTTAAATTAAATAGATAATGTGATGTGCAAGTAAAGTGGTAAAAATAGAAATTAAAACAATAAAACAAATAAAAGAATGAAAAAGTTGTGAGAACGAATGAGAACTAAGATCTAACTGAAAACCCTGCTTTTAAAGAATTAATATCTTTTATTGTGGATTTTTGTGAGCTTTTGGAGGAAATGGAGAATATCTTTTATTTAATTAAGAATTTTGTAAGTTTTGACACACGGAGGTTTTGTGGAGACAGAAGTTGAAAAATAATGGTGATGCATTTTTGAATCTTCTGAAGTTTTCAAAAAGTATTTTTCCATTCTTTTGTTGTAATATTTTGAAGAGAGTTTTAGAAAGGGATTGTCAATCTTTTGCTGGTTATTCTGGAGAGTCTTCTGAACAAAGGATCGGATTCAAGTTCGAGCATGAAATTTTTGTAGAGATTTTGAAGCCAAAACGAGAAGCTTTGCGTAGAGGTCATCGGATTCAGGCAGTCAACATCAGATTTTTGAGAGCGTAGGACTCCAGGTTCCACCCTCTCTCTTCTTGATTGTTTTGAATCTGTAAAAAAGAATATAAATGTGATTTAAATCAATCTTTGTTTGTAAAAGAAATGTTTTAGAGAATTAGATTTAAATGATTTATTTTGTAAAAAGAAAATAAATAAATAATTAGGTTTTCTTTATATGAAATTTCTTTTTAAATTCGAAATCGTTTTGTTTTATTTCAAGCAAATGGAAAGATAATTCTGTCAAATTTCATTTGAATATGTTAAATTTTCTCTCTGCTTATTTTCTATGGAAAAGATCAATTTTTCTTTTCATAAATTTGAGATGTTGTTCTTATATGAAAGTTATATATATATATGTTTTAAATATAACTATATATATATTTATATGTTTCTGTATTTTACCCAGATTAATTGTTCTCTGTGATAAAATTTATATATTACTGTGTTCTTGTAATAATATATATATATATATATATATATATATTATTTATTCACCGTAATTTTTAATTCTGGTTCATTTTGTTTCATGGGCCGAATTTATGTTTCCATATTTTCAAAACAAATAAATTTTAAAAAAAATATATTAAAGAAAAGGTTGTGCAAATTGAAATTTTATAAAGGTTTTGTATGGGGTATGGGGAGGGCACGGCAGGCCGTACCCGCCCCGCCCCCCTCTGTGGCACAGACTGCTACGTACAGCAGCCGTGGGAACTACGCTGTAGTCCCCACTTGGCCCTCTATTTAGTTTTATTTATATTTTTTTTAATTCATTTATATATATATATGAATTTATATATAAATATATAAATATATATGTATATTTATATATAAATATATATATATATATTTTTCTATTTATTTATTTATTTATTTTTGTTTGTTTTTATAATTATATTTATATTTAAATATATATATATAATTAATTATTATTAATATATATATATAGATATAAAGAAATGTAATTTTTCTTTAGAAATAAAACATAAGTGATTTTTAGTATAATAAAATTTAATTTGTTATAAATAATTTTATATATAAATGTTAATTGGCATGAATTGTTATTATATTTATTCAGTGTGGCTATATATATGTTTAGATATTTTAATATATATATTTCTTTACTCTATTATAATTATTTATTTTACTTTATTTTAAAAGGAATATTAGGTTGTATGGATTATTTTGATTAAAATTGAATAATAGGGTAAAATCATTTTATTATAAAATATTTATGGTAAAACTTTATCGTGGAAACTGAGTGCAAGTAATAGATGAAAGTGGATTGTTTGTCTTGATGAAATGTGGATTATGTTGTTAAATTGTGAAACCTAATGGATTGTCGGTCTTTCTTGTACATTTTGTTTATGGTTTTCCTTTATTCTAGTTGCAGTGTGGGAACCTTGTGTATTTGTGATTCAGTTGTTGTTTATTGAGAACCCTTGTTCCAGAGGCTTGTTTATTTTGAATATTATTCTCGTCTTGAATCTATTCTTTTGGAATTGAAACTTAATGGTTTATGTTTGGAAGGGTTGAACCGGTTGTTAAGACTTTTGGTTATGAATTATTGCGAGAGGGTTAATGCCTCGCGTGTTCTTGTTGTGGTATTATGCTTTTTATGTTGTAGTTCAACCCTTGCCTAGTTTTTGAGATATGTTAGGGGTCATAAGGAGAGTGGCTCTTCGTGGGCACCAGCGCCTCAGAAGGAGGAAGTGCTCAGGGGAACCCATGTAAGAGTAGTTAAACAAGTGATAACCTAAAAATAGAATTTAGGGGGATGGATAGTAAAGCACACAAGATAATAAACATTGGATTCCTCGTCTATGCATTGGGGTTATCTTAGACTAATGATAGATTGAGTAGGTCGTGGTCGACAAAGTCGTAACCTCGTCTTCATGAGAGGTTATTGACTCCGCATGAGCTACCCTATGGTGTCGGTGCCTCAAGTAGGAGGAAGGGCTAGGGGATCCATAGATGGGTGTCGGTGCCTCAGTTGGAGGAAGTGCCAGGGGATCCCATGAGAGCTATGCAATGACACTCTCCACTAGACACCCTTGTTCTTGTTTCTTGTCGCCTCTGGATATTGTACCTTTATGTTGTTTCTGATTCTTGTGAATTTGGTTTATGATTTCTATTTAGTTACTTATATAATTGGTGATACTTTGTTTAATTGTGATGAGTTTTATAGTTTTAACTTGTTATGTGACTTTGTGATCGTTGATGGTTGTTCATTGTATGCCTTGAGTTGTACTTATTTTGTACTATGTTGTTGTTGAGTCGGTTTGACATTCATGGTCGGGTTCTCTTCCTCATCACCTCTGAGCATGGGGGGTGAGTTACTTGTAATTCACATGGTTGGGTGGAACGTGCTCTGCACCCGTTGGGTTCCCCATCAGCATCTTGTCTTCCCAACATTTCCGTAGTTGGAGTTGTACCAGTGTTCACTTTGTATTTCAGATTTCATTGTACTTGTATCATCCCACATGTTTGGGAAATTCAATGTAATTCAATTATCAAGAGATTGTAATGTAACATTAAAACGATGATGTAATAGTTAGTATCATTTGTATCTTTGTTAAGAGATTTATTATGGTTGTATTATGTGATGTTTATTATTCTTGCATCATGGTTATTAGATGTATCCTTATTCATGGTTATTATAATATAGATGGTTATGTTGTAATCTTTATCTTTATTTCTGTTTAGTTGTTGCGAAGTAACCTCACGTGCCCCAGAGAACTAAGTGTGTTAATGTTATGTAATGTGTTGTGTGATTATGGTTTAATGTATTTGCATGTTTAATTTAATTGTTTAAAATAAATTATTTGCATGTGTGTGTGTTCTCTGGGGTTTGCACGATGGTCGTTACACTGTTATTTGGCATGAGGTCAGCAAAAGGTAGATGTGTGTCATGTATGGAATGTGGGGCCCAATCTCCACTATTGAGCTCATAACCCGTGGTTTTAGATTGACAACGAAGATCAAAAGCTAATGTAAATCTCTACTGTTCTAGCTGGCAAAAGGAAGATGAAGGTTGGTGAAGCATTAATGAATTATTCCTTGCTTGTGTAGACACGTCAATCTCAATCTGTGTGAAGATGTTGTTGTTGGAAATCATGAAGGGTGATCTTTGGATTCTCATGTAGCTCTAGTTAAACAGTGACAGTACATACACCGCCAAATTGCCATGTTTGCACATGCATGTTTACTAAGCATTAATGAAGGTTGTCATTACCTCGCACAATAAATAGAAGAGAAATTTACTACTAATAGTGTCATTCTTGTAGTAGTTAGAGCACTTTGTGGGTTTAGTCTAATCAAGTTTTAGTGCTTGTCTAAGAAGAGAAAATGAGTAAGTCAGTACGGAGGTCTGTTCATTTGAGCTCACAAAAGCTCAGTCCTGCTATTCAGGAAGGTACTTTGGTTGACAAGCCCAGGCTTGTGCCCACTAGATGTAGTAGAAGGTTGTAATTCCAAGACGTTGCTGCTCAACTGGTAGATGACAAAGGCAAGCAGTTGGCAGTGTGCTCCATTACTAGTGTTGGTAGGAAAATAAGGTATGGGCAGCATGGCTCCTTTGGATGCCAACGCTCACCCATTGACCTTACGAGCAACACTTCTGATGATGTAACCAAGACCAACTCGGACTACTATTGGTATTTATCTCTCTTCAATCATGGTCTATTCTCTGATGATGAAGAGATAGTTGTGGTGCCATTGGTTGTTAAAACCCCAAGTAGACCGACTCGAACCATATTGGGCAAGGACAATAAAGAAGACGAGGCTGAGAGTCTACCGTATTGGGCAACAACTAGAAGCAGGCATGTATACTAGGGTCAGAGTGTTGGTAAGGGAATGGTGGCAGGTAAATAAGTTGTTGTGGTGCCTTCGTGGAAATTTGGTTTCCTTGCATTTTTGTGTGGATAGCGACAAGGGGATTTTGATGACAATTTGTGTTCCCTTTTCTTTTAGCTTTCCTCAGTTCGTGCGCCAGGATTTTGATGACAATTTGTGTTCCCTTTTCTTTTAGCTTTCCCCAGTTTGTGCACCACTATATTTTGCAGATTCAACATGTGGGAAGTTTTGAAATGAAATTCAAATGCAATGGAGATTTTGTTCAAATTAAAACCCCAAGCGGACCGACTCGAACCGTATTGGGCAACAACTAGAAGCGGGTGTGTATACCAGGGTCTGAGTGTTGGTAAGGGCAGGGTGGCGGGTAAATAAGAAGTTGCTATGGTGCCTTCGTGGCAATTTGGTTGCCTAGTTTTTTTGTGTGGATAGCGACAAGGGGATTTTGATGACAATTTGTGTTCCCTTATTCTTTTACGCTACCCCAGTCCATGCACTATAAATGTTTTGCAAATTCAACGTGTGGGAAGTTTTGAAATTAAATTCAAATGCAATGGAGATTTTGTTCAAATGAGAATTTGTGGTGAAATTACATTTGAGCCTAAAGCTTGTTGCTCCCTTGTCATATAAAAGGGAATTCAAGGCTCATTTGTAGGGAGAGAACTGATGAAAGCTCTAGCTAGGTTTTGAGTTGAATATATGGGTAGAATATATGTCTCGATGAGGAAGTGATATCTGTGGTGCCATTGGCTGTTAAAACCCAATGAGATGAGGAATAGAATAAGATAGCTTGTTTTGAGTTTGGATGAATATATGCAAATTATCTTAATTTGTATGTAGATATAAACTTATAAGCATGAATAAATGTATAATTCTAATATATTTTATCTCTAATGTAGTTTGAGTGAATTTTTAGATGAAATGTTAATGAAGTTGTCGACATTCTTCTTTTTGAGAATTTGTTCAATTGTGTGTGTCTATGTTTTGCTTTGATTCAAGAAAATCAATTAAATGCTTAAATGGAGTCACATAGAAGTTTACAATTATTTACAAAGGATTTGATAAGTAGTAATATATCAGAGAATTGAGCTCCATAATGCAAGGTATTATATGAGGGTCGGGCTTAACTGGCACACTCTAAGGGTACACTCCCTTAGATGTCATGCACCATGTGGGGCCCTCTTAACCCAACCTCTCTCTCATTTCTATAGCATTTCTTTAACCGCACCATTTCAAATCTATGTTTCCGTAGTACTCCACTGTTGCAGTTTACACTTGTCATTCCCGTTCCCATTCTCCTTCCATAGTTGTTCGCGTTTTTTGTTTCCACTTTACACATTTGCTTGGTCATTGGATTGGGGGATTTAGTCTTAATCCCACATTCATTTCATTACATGAATTGTGGTGAGTGTTCCTTTTATATTACGAAGTATTGGTTCATTTTCTTTGTTAGGAAATAGAAAAGATTTATCTTTCTTATAACTTTAATAATAACTTTTTTTTTAAAGATTATATCTTATTTATAATATTTATTAATGTTAATTATATTTAATTGTTTATTTTAATGAAAAAATGTTTATTATGTTTTATTTAAAAATAATATTATTTTTATATAAGATGATTGATATTTAAATTAAATGAATTAAATGTGATGTTTTTTGAGATGTAGATATTGATTATTTGAAGTGTTAAAAGAGGTTTTGGACTTGATTTTATAAATGCTTTTAAATATGTGAATTAAGTGTTCTTTTCTTTGGTTCAAATATGTGTACAAAATAAAACTAGTCTACAAGCTTCAATCTATAATTACAATAATCAACTAGTAAAAATTGATTTTGAAATTGATTTTTATCTTTTAACATTTACACTTATTATGGATTGACAATGTTTACAAACATCATTTTTAAAGCAGCATGTAAGCTTCCATATATTTATATATTAATATAATAAGAGTGAATAACCCTAACCCTTTACACTAACCCTAACCCTAATCCTATTCAATGCATGATAAACCTATTCATAATAATAATAACCCTAACCCTAATCCCACTTTAACTCTAACCCCAACTCCCAACCATAACCATAACCCTAACACTAACCCTAACCAAAAATCCTATTCGTGATGAGAGATGATAACCCTAACTCCTATTCATGATGATAAATCTATTTTGTGATGATAACCCCCATTCCCAATTTTGAACCCCAACTCATCCCTAACCTTAACCCTAACCCTAACCCTAACCCTAATTCCTATCTGTGATGATAAATGTATTTGTGATGATAACTTGAACACTACTACTAACCCCAACCCTAACCCTAATTATAAACCCTAAATGAATTATAAACCTAACCCTAACCCTCATTAAACACTAATTTCAATCATAAGTGTAATGAAACCTTAATGATAACCTTGAATCATAATTATATTTCAACCCTAAACCTAACCCTAACACTAATTTGTTAAATATAGTATGGTAGTTTTAATATATTAATTTAAAAACTTATGATAAAATTTAACCCTAACCGTAATTGTAGTTGTGCCCTAGCCCTAATTTAACCCTAACCTTATTTGAACCCTAACCTTATTAGTAATATTATTAATTTTAACTCTATAATAATCTTAATAGAACCCCAATTGTAATTACAATCTAATCTTTACCCTAACTCCAACCCTAATTTAATGCTAATAGAATCATAATCCCCACTCAAGTTCCAGCTATATAACTTCTATATAACATTAAAATAAATTCCATAAATAACCCTATCTTTAATCAATTTTATTATATGTAACCATAATCAAAACCTAACATTAATTGAACCTTAATTAAAACCTAACCCTAATCCCAAGTGAACATTATTCCTAACCCCAAATGAACCCTAAACTTAACCAAAATGTAAGCATTATTGAAGGCTAACCCCAACACTAACCCTAACCCTTATTGAATTGTAATAGTAATTGCAACCCTATATGAACCCTAACCTTAATTGATCCTAGAACCCTCACACAAATCTAACCCTAACCCTAAATCAACCCTAATCATAACCATAATTCATTTGTAAAACTAATTGAACCCTAACCTTGAAAAAATGTAATCCTAGCCTTATCATTATAATAAGTTTTAGAGTTATAGCTAACTTAAAATAATAGATGTCTATTATTATGATAATAATTATAGTTAGGATTACGTTATATTATAGCAAGCTAAAACATAATTTAATAACTTAACTCCAGATATAATTATTTATAGTTAATCATTATTAATTTTATTGTGAATTAAGTGTAATTTAATAATAAGTTAACCTTGATTAGAAATTAATCAAATTTATTATTATAATTGGCTAACATTAAGGTTAACTTTATGATTTTGATTATTATTATTTTAATTATTAATAGTAAGGTTAACTTATGATTTTGATTTTTATTATTATAATTATTAATAGTAAGGTTAACTTATTGGGCGACATGCTTATTAATTATAAATACAGCCATTCAATATTTATTATGATATCCTTCTCGAGGTGCTCTAATTTTAATCAAATTTTTATTATAAAATTGAATAGGCAC
>VDFB02230996.1:0-71019 GCA_007258455.2 Sequoia sempervirens | reverse complement strand
TGGGAGATGGTGGGAGAGAGAGTCAGGGAGAGAGTGGGGGAGGGAGGAAGAGAGTGGGAGAGGGAGTGAGAGAGTAAGAGGGAGAGAGATTGTGTAAGAGGGTGGGAGAGAGTGGGAAAGATTGGGAGAGGGAGGTAGGGAGGGAGGAAGAGAGTGGGAGAGGGTGGGATAGAGTGGGAGAGAGTGGGAGAGAGGGTGGGAGAGAGGGTGGAAGAGATTTGGAGAGAGTGGGAGAGGTTGGGAGAAGGTATGAGAGTGGGAGAGAGTAAGAGAGAGTGGGAGAGGGTAGGAGAGAGGGTGGGCAAGAGTGGGAGAGAGTGGGAGTGAGTATAGAAAAAGAGACAAAATAAATCTATTAAAAAACCAAGTTTCTCATAACGCGAGCGCGTTTTGAAGAATTATAGACATGAATGTTTTAGCAAGAATGAATGAGTTTCATTTTTTTTCTTTTAACATGTGATAACGCGAGCGCGTTATAACGCACTTATGTTATGGGCTCGTTGTGGCCGAGCCTCAGGCTTGGCACACAAAGCTATAACGTGAGCACGTTATAATGCGCTCGCGTTATAGTGCGTTCGCGTTATAGCTTTTCAAAACTTTTTTTTGAAAGTGGCCACAAATTTGCTACCCATCTCCATGCACCCACCCTGCACTCCCCTAAATCTCATAAACATCCTATCACTCCACCTATTCAAGTTATCCAACCTTCCTCCCCAATCACACCATCCACATCAAATGAAATATGTACATCTCCTAATCCAAAGCATGCTAGCATAGATTCCTCTCCATATGAAGATCAAGTAACCCTTTCTCCTTCGTCATATGATCCCCTTCCATCTCATGATCCCATATCCAATCAATAATGTGTCATATACCAATTTTTTTATTTCATTTAAATTATAATATGTTAACTTGAACAATTGAGGAAATTCAATATGTTGAATGATAAATTTGATATTTTGAAAATGTTTGAAAGAAGTTGACTGTCTTTTGACTATGTGATTTTTTGAACTATCTTATACTTTATCATGATTGAATATTACTGATTATCTGTGCAAATGCAAGTGTGTGCAAATGTAGGAAACAGGTTGAAGGACGAGAACACAGTTGAGGTAGGTTCATTCAGCCAGTTTAAACAATAAGCTTGATGCAATCTAAGTGCACATACCACTAAATGACATGATATCTGCATTTAAATTTTTATTTAGAATATTATATTGATTTGATTTGAAATGATTCAATGATTGAAAAAAATAGGCTTATGGAAAGTTATATATGTGATTTCTTATTCAATTTGTCTATTTTGATCTCATGTTTTTGAAATTTAAAAGAAAACAATAACATGGTTAAACATATAGGTATGTATTTAAAAAGGCATACTTAAAGGATAAGAAAATAGTTACTTCATTTAGAAGCTATCATTTGAGTAAAATAAAAGTTCATTCTTTATTTAAAAGTGATTAAACACTATATTGTTATAAAATAAAATAGTGATATATATATATGCATACATATATATAAACATATATATTCCTTATAAAAAGAATATGGGATCGAATTTATCAAATATTATTATTGAACTCAAATAATATTTGTAAAGAAAATAAAAAGTAGAGTGGTCTGCATTCGAATTGAAGGCTAAGATTTTCGAATGTAGTAGTGGGGGCTAGTTAATGGTAATAATGAAGTGAAATGGCCCCCTAATGGAGCGAACAGGTAAGGGAGAACATGTTACCATTTTTGGTGGTATGAAATTCTTGCAAGGAATCAGGGAGAATACTGACTGTGGCGACGAGAATTGAGGAAAAAGAAGGTAAGAGAATCGACCCAGCTGGGAAGGAGGAAAAAGCCCATGAATAGAGGTAAATCAATGGCTTTTGTATATGCTTGATTTCCTAGTACATTCTATTCACAAACTTGCATTTCCTTCATATTGTTGATTCCATTCGAAATGGTGTTAAACTATTAGATGTTTGTTTATATTTAAGTGTATTTTGCTTTGATGCTAGGAAGTCATTGTATGAAAGTGATAATATGTGTTGTCTTGTTGCAAGGGCCTTATCAACCATCCTTTGTATGCACAATATTTGTGCATACTCTCCCTATCAGCATGATAGTCAATCATGTTTATGCACTGTATGTTACATGTAATTGTTCCTCTATTTGTTTTATCTCTTGCATGCATGTTTCATTAGCCATTTTCATGGCTATTCAATTTCAACCAATAGCCAGAGTATTCTTGATTTGTAGCAATTTTAAAATCATTTACCATTTCCCTCTAAGGGAAGCGGCAGCTTTCTCGGCTATAAATCAATGGAAAATCAACATTGACAAAAGCCGATAGGAATTTAGAGGCACATATTTTCATTATACACTTGTTCATTAGATCTCTTCATTAGCATCTTTGTGCTCAAGGAATGACAACAATCATGCTTGATAATTATAGGTGCTTGGCTTGTGACTAAGATACTTGTCTCTCCTCTTGTCTTGAAAACAATCTTGTTATGCTTTTTGGCACAAAAATTTATCACAAATAGGTCAAGACACATATGCACATAGATCCCTACAAGTTACATTATAATTAGACTAGGTTGCATTGAAAAGACTAGGTCATATGATGAAACCTTGTTCAAGACCAAGCCACAAACATGACCTCATTTGTATAAGCTAGGATTGATCGTTCTTAGTAAATGAATGACCTCCTCACATTTTATATTATGTTGAAAAATGGGCCCATATTTGGATCAAACTTGACTTTTGAAAAAAAGGAAAATTTGACTTTTAAGAAAATTTCCAAACAGAGAATGAAGTTTACATGCTTACGATTATTTCAACGACGACCTCGGGTTGCCTGAGGGGCCTCAGCAGCGCACGCAGTGCTCGCATCAGGAAAATGACGAGAGAAATCAGTAGGGCCAATAAAGGCAGTGCAAACTTCAATAGTTTGTCTCCTCCCCATACTCCACTCGACGTGTTGTTCACCATCGCCGGCCGAGAAATATTTGTATTCGTCCCTTCTTTGGTTCTTACCCCAGGAAAAAGGAAAAATTTGGAGGTTTAGAGTTCGACTCTTCGAGAAGCGGTATATAAAGAAGCATAGAACTGATAATAATTATTATTGTGAAGACTAAGGGAGAGGGCCAGATAGTGGAGTGAGCTCTATCTTGAGTAATAAAAAATTATTATTGTAATCTACTAATGGATAGGGATGGTGTAGTGGGTTCTATTGGGGATAAAATATTTGAAAAATAATTATTATTATTGTAAGGCTAAAGGAGAGGGCCTCATGGTGGAGTTTGTTTTTATCCCAAGATACAATTTTGATAGAAGTGGTAATAATTATTATTTTAAGACTAAAGCAGACAACAATTATTATTGTAAGACTAAGGGAGAGGGCTCGATGGTGGAGTGGGTTCCTATCTAGAGATAGAAGCTGACAACCAGCTAGACCTCATTTAATAACAATGTAAGATCCCAAAAAAATTCAAATAGTTATATTAATCTGAAATACTAGGGGTCCTATCTGGAGATAGGAGCTAACAGCCTGAGCCTCATTTAATAACAATGTAAGATCTAAATTTTTTTTGCAAATAGTTATATTAATATGATATATCAGGTACATATTAAATCAAAAAAATCTCCTATCAATGATAGAGTAAATACTTTCCACCTTCCCAAATTTAGGTGAATGCAAATAGATATTTTTATTTGCATAATATATGCACTAATGCATTAAAATTGAGTTGACATGTACATAACCCATTTACATTTCAACCACCATAGATTTGACAATTGACCAACTTGGAAATACATTTGTGTAGACACCTGAAATATGACCTAGCCCAACCACACCTCATTTTAGCCTATCTTAACACATTAATTAATTAAATAATTAATTTACTTATCACCTTTATCCCACTTTATCCTAGCCAATTAATTAATTTAACCTACCTCCCTTATCCTAATAAAGCTAACATTTTTCCACATTCGTTTAAAATCCCCTAATCCCACTTAAGTTAATTATTCATTGATTAATTAACCTTATCTACTTCCTAACCCTCATTAACTCATTCTCCAACTTTTAACTCAACCTAGTCATATTAAATCAATTAATATTTCATTAATTGGTCTAACCCTCATCCCTAATCCTCATTATCATTATTTCCTAATTTTAAATTCCTACAACTCACCTACCCCCACTAACCTCCTACACAAGCCACCCTATGAGCCACCCTACCTCTTACATACTTTATTCCCAATGTGTGCTCACACCTCCCCATTACTCAGGCTAATCCTTCTTCATTCCATGATCCTAACCTATCTCTCTTTTAATCTCAACCCTCCATCAACTAATCAATCTTATCCCTTGGTTCCTCTCACCAAACTTTTATATAATGAGGCCTTGGCTCTCATTCTTCACATTCACTGTTATGTGACTTCTTCCCCAAGGGAAGAGAAACCTATGAATAACCCCTTAAAATTAAAATAGAGATATAAAGTAAAGGATATTATGAATCTTTGGATAAAAGAGAGATTAATGAAGAATATATTAACACTCTTTAAAAAGGATGAAAATTTATTTATTTAAATAATTATTAAAAGGCAACCTTTTGTGAAAGGGTGTGATAGTTTGGAAACCGCCCCTTAAAAAGATATATAAATCATTCATGTGAGACATGGAAAAAACATTCAAGGATGGAAAACATTCAAGGAGAGAAGAGAAAAAGGAAAGAGGAACTAAAAATGGACAAAGGAGTGAAGGTTAGGGTCTAGGTGGGAATTTAAACATTTGGAGAAGGGGCACACAGCATGTGTCCAATTCGGGGTATAGAGTACACCTAGGAGTGTCCTAGTCAGGGCTAAGGTTATGTCGTGAAGGAAAGTTGGTTATGTGCAAGAATTGATTCCTTTGGGGGTGTTTGTGCTAGAAAACAATCTCTATAACCATTCCTCTGAGTGTCAAATAGCATCCTTTCCATGACTTTAAGATAGGTATTGAGAACCATTGATTCAATAGTATTGAGAATATTGTCTGTATGATTTGGTGCTAATATGATTAATCTGTGTGGAGGTGTTGTTTCATTTACTATGTTGATTATTTAATTGTCACATGTTTGTAGCTTACATTTATTATTCGCATTTATTTTGATAATATTGTCTATTATAAATTATATTAACTCTAATAACCATTATATTAAATCCATTGCTAATACTTAATAATCATAAGAGGAAAAGTGGCATTACATTTGGTATCAAAGCCTAATGATCAGGCCCTCCTATCTTTGAAATTTTCATTATTATTAATTATCCAAAAAATAAATAAATGGAGTATTAACATTATGTTTAAGGATGAAAACTTTTATTTTTGACAAAGAGTGTAACTAGTGGAAAAAATAAAAAGATAAAATTGAAATTCAATCTACATTACACATAATAGATAGTAAAAGTTGTTCAAATAAATAAATAAATAAAGCCCATATACTTCCCTCAAAAGACTCTAGCACTACAATATATCTCCAACATCATGATGGAACAAACTAAAAGCCAACATCACAAAAGTAGAGAAATATGAGTCTTACCGTGAAGTATTGCTTAAAATGATAATATAAAATAAAAATTATAAAATATGAATCATTGTAGGAATGTGTCATTCCTTTCTATATCACCATTCAATAGTTCATAATTTTAATCATTCTACTAACTATCACTATGTCGGTTTCATACATTTCATTTGGACAAGGCTAACTTTATGTAACTTCTCAATCGAATAGCATCCATCTCTAGTTCTCAAAATTTATTCTAAAAAAAAGATAGAAGGAAATACTTATGATGAACCCTAACTCCAACATATAATTTTTCCTCACATAATTCTTATCATATATCTCAGATGATACTATTACTATATTATAATGAAAATAATAGAAATAGATTAAATAGAGTACACTATTTTTTGATTGAGTATATGAACGTTGATTTCCTTGCACAATCAAACCACTATATCTAGTCTCATTTTGCTCTTTTATTTCCAAAAGTTGTATAGATTCACAAGAGTCACGTTATTTGCTTAAAACTCACCAAAATATTTACCAATCATCTATTTGTCAACCATTACTTCAGGAAAGATAATACCGGACGGCATAAACCCTTGCATGGAAGCGCAGTTCGTTGAAATAGATAGACGACTCTCTGATCTTATTGACATGTTCTAGTTTATGATATTGCTATCAGGATTCAACCGTGTAGTTTTTACGAGTCGAACTCATTGACCCATGATTTACGAGTTGAACTCATTGACCCATTGAATCATGGATCAATAAATTCGACTTGTAAAAACTACGTGATTAAATCCTGATAGAAACATCACAATTTGACATGTGGAAAATCCCTCCTACTTATCAATGTTCTAGTTTAGTACCCTGATAGGGGGAAGGAAAGCCTCTGTAACAGGAAGCATAGACATAGATGGGGACCAAAATGGCAACGAATCCTCTCTTACCCAAATCTTAACTTCAAATGTGTGATAATTGTATTTTGACCACGTTTGGCAACGATTGAAAACTGCAATTAAATTTGGGGACCACAGTTCAATATCTAACAGTTATGTCTTGATCATAAGAACTCCTTGAATAACCTTTGTAACCAGCTTCCGGAGCTCAACTAAGCCACACTAATTGGCCATATGTAGTTCCAACATAAAGGGGAGCGTCGTCAACATATTAATCCAGTCGAGCTCTGACTGCGTCAAAGCTTGTCTCTGCATACCTGGGAACATTTTCAGTGATGAATATTACAACATTTCCTAAATTTATCACCCCTTTAACCATAATAGCTACAAATGTTAAAATAGATACACTCCCTGTTACAAGGTTGCATGGGCTGATGTTAAGGTTTTGAGGAAAGGTTGTTTATGTTTAATTTCTTCTAAAAATGCCTCCTTGCTAGAATTCTTCTTCAAACTCGTTCACAGTTCAGTGTGTCTTTTCACCAACTACTCTAATCCTTCAAGGATTGGATACCTGACTCACAAGTTGATCACACATCCATTGTAACTCTCTTCCATTTTTGCAATAATGGGACACTGGGTTCCATCATTTTTATTCTGAATTCTTTTCTTTTCATTCCTTAGGATTTTTTTTTGAAGAGTAATTTGTTCTCATCTTAGGGTTCCAAAATATGACCTGAATCTTGCTATATATTTCATGCTTCTCCTTCATGCATGTTTTTCTTATGTCGACTATAAATTGGTTGACAATGTATTGCTTTATTCTCGGACCACTAATCCTAATAAAGAGCATTGTTGGAACTTGGATCGACGACACTAATCTAGATGCTAGTAGTATCTTAGGGAAATTAACCTAATTTGTTAGAAACCTAGATATGTATTAAGGACAAATAAATGAAAACATTGCACACTAAACTATACTGAATGAAGAATTAAATTTTACAAAAGAAAGAGAGATATTTTGATCTAGGTATTGCCACATCAAGATTATTGGCTTCATCAATATAGTTATTTACTAGCTCTAGATGTCGACTATATCTATCCCTGGGATATGAAAGACTCCTTGACAATGTTGGCAATTGTTTAAGTATTACTGGTTTCCTTTGGTCTTATTCTTTTTATATTTCAAGTAAAATATTTTTCTATCATTTAGTTTTTGTTTTCTTAAAGTACCTCTAGTATTAAGGTGGATTTGAAATAAATTCATTTAAAATGTTTTATTGAAAATTTATATAACTTTCAATACATCTTTAAAAAAATATTTACACTTATTTACATAGAATTCCCCTTGACCAAACATAGGTTGAATCCCATTAAGTGAGGATCCATAATTACTATTCAAGTTGATTGAAAGGTGTAGAAATCATTATTCTAGTCTACATCTTTTACAAATTCATTGGTGTTACAAGCCTCTAGATCTCAAGAGTCTTGATGTGTGGCTTACCTAATTTACCTAATTTAACATATTATTTGGTTTCATCCTCTTTGAAAAGGTTTAACATTTTTTTCTCTCTATCAAGAACTTGGCCATTAGGAAAGACACGGGTCTATTAAGACCAAATTCTTAAATTAAAATCAAACATAGACTTCATAAAAATTATTATTCAATAATATAAATAAAGACAACTCTATTAAAAGGCATTGGGTACACATTTAATGGATCATACACAAGTCAAATAGAAGACACATTCTTATTTAAATTATTATTATCCAGATCTTTAGTTGGTCACCCAAATCTTAATAGATTTGATTAAGAAGCAAGGTAGATAAGGGGATTCAATAGAGATCACGAAGCATAATTATCTCTTAAAGAATAAATCAAATAGAAGCAAAAATGTTTCTCATAAATAAAGAGTTACATGTGAGCACGATATTTGCACTAAATCCAACCCATGAAACAAAAATGGTACCTCTAGTCAATAGTTAGGAATCATGTTGAATTGAAATCATAGGATCAATCAATGAATAACAAGGTTTCTTTTTAATTTAAGTTTCACCAAACAAAAAGGGAAGCTTAATTTTACATGATTATAGAACCTTAAATATCACATTTTTATAAAGGTCTTGGAAGATTGAATTATCACAAGATTTAAAATAAGATATGACCAATATAGTATTATTAATTTCATATTTTTATTTAGGTAGTGCATTCTTATATAAGGACTCGTATTTGGAATAAGAGTTAGTGCATCAGTATTCTTTTTTTAAAGTAATTTGTGTATATACATTATAATTTTATTTATATTGAGTGATTTTACTATGTTTGTTATGTAAGTTACATTACGGGCCCATAACCCACAGGTCCTTGGATTCACATCTTAAACTTGGAGAATTTGCATTGTGTTTGAAATGAATTGGTGAGAATAAATCCATGTTGTTATAAGATATGAAACCGAATAGGCTCTTAGGCTTAGATATGGGGACATGTTGAATCTTACAGGGGTAGAGGCTATCTATTCCAACCTTTTCTAGGATCTGCAAGTAGGTTATGTGATGTTTAAATCTTTCACATATTTCTTTTATAAATCATTTTAGTGAATTTTCCTATGTTGTCAAACTTATAGGGTTATTGAATATTCATATCAATAATTTGGACCTAGTATTTTTATCAAGTACCTTGTGGGTATTCATAACCTATTATTGTTTTATTTTCTTAATGTGCTTAATGGGAATTCTTTCTATTTTCTATTGTACTTTGTTATTGGACTTGATCAACCCAATAACCTTGTGCAATTTCCTTATTATACTAAGATTCTATTTGTGCATTGATTTTGATATATGAAAAGAGGATATTCATGTAGTTTGGAATGCATAAATATCATCTTGGAATGTATGTTGAATTTATAGATTATCATTTTATAAATTATGAGTGACCACATAGTATTGGACATGTATAGTAATTATTATGTGATTACATTGTAATACTTTAATAATTTAAAGGAGTTACATGAGTGAGTAAAATGATAAACTATAATTATCTTTTTAATTATAAATTCATGATATATTTCATAAGAAATCTATATAGTTCTCATCATAATTTGGATTGGAAAATTTATCTTATTAAAATTACTTGTGAATTTACAGAAGAAAATAATTTAGATAAAGTAAGTATTATGAAAAATATAAGTATTCAATGTTAGTATCTTCAATTATTAATCATGTGCTTCTTTGAGTTGTGATGCAGATGCATCTTATGCTACTGAGGACAATAGTTAATTTACAGGGGGAGAATTATTATGTGATTTTTTTCCCAAGAGAAGAGAAACCTATGAACAACCCTTTAAAATTAAAAAGGAGATATAAAATAAAGGATATTATGATCCTTTGGATATAAAAGAGAGATTAATAAAGAATGTGCATAAACACTCTTTAAAAAGGGAGATAAATTATTTATTTAAATCATTATTAAAAGACAACCTTTTGTGAAAGGGTGTGATGGTTTGGAAACCACCCCTTAAAAGGATATATAAATCATTCATGCGAGATGTGGAAAAAACATTCAAGGATGGGAAACATTCAAGGAGAGAAGAGAAAAAGGAAAGTGGAACTAAAAGTGCACAAAGGACTGAAGGTTAGGTTCTACGTGGGGATTTAAACATTTGGAGAAGGGGCACACAATGTGTGTCCAACTCAGGGTACAACATACACTTGGGAGTGTCCTAGCCAGGGCTGAGTTTATATTGTGAAGACAAGTTGGTTATGTGCAAGAACTGGTTCCTTTAGGGGTGTTTGTGTCGGGAAACAACCTAGATCTATAACCATTCATCTAAGTGTTGGATAGCAATCTTTCCATGGCTTTAAGATAAGTATTGAGAACCATTGATTCAATAATATTGAGAATATTGTCTATATGATTTGGTGTTAACATGATTAATCTATGTGAAGGAGTTGTTTCATTTACTATGTTGATTATTTAATTGTCACATGTTTATAGCTTACATTAATTATTCACATTTATTTTGATAATGTTATCTATTATAAATTATATTAACGTTAATATTTGTTATATTAAATTTGTTGCTAATACTTAATAACAATAAGAAGAAAAGTGACATTACATTCACATTCACCACATCCTTATGTTGCCCAAATATCTATCAAATCCATCTCTATCCTACCATCATGCTACCTAAATATTGAGCAACCACATCCACTGCCAACATTGGAGTAAATCTGTAAGACTAGGGTGCACCTTGTGAGCTCAATTCATGAGGAGGGAGATTATGAAGGTATAATATATTATTTGTGTATTTTTATCTGTATTTTTTCTATTTTCCTTCATATATTCTATTTTTTCTTCATTTTGGCACGCCCATGGGTTACCCCCCACTTTTCTAACAATTTGGTAATTTTTTTATGAATTTTTAGTTTACAAGTTCCAAAATCATGCCTTCTCTACAAAACTACGCCTACGTCACAAATCATCACACCTACATCATAAATTTTTATGCCTATGTTGCAAACTGTTGTGCCTATGTCGCAAATTGTTGCACCTATGTCACAAATCATTGCACTTCAGTCAAAAATCACCGCGCACTTATGTTTTTTTGATAGTTTTTATTATTTTGACTCAAATTGAAGGTATTTATAACATTTTAGGTGTTTTCTTAGAAGGTATCATCATTCTAACATTTTTTTGGTAGGTGGAATCATCATTTTCATGCTTAAACTAGGCCTTTTTAGGGTTTTCAAAGTTAGGGTTTCTTGCAAAGTTTATATATCAACTAGGGTTTTTTCTTATTTTATAATTTTTTTGATCACGCTATTGGGAATATTTTGGTAAGATCCTCATGTATTAGGCATTTTTCATACTCATCTATTTATTTCCCCACTTGGCTTGGGGAAAAACATTTCCTTTTGACTCTTGGAAGTTGTTTTTTGCTCATATCTATAAAGTTGTGCTTTTGTTTCACAGAGTGGCACCTCTATTTTAACATAAGTGTAGCTTTGTGAAAAGAGTTGTGCCTATGTTTTTAGGTGCATATTTTAAGGTTTTTTAGGATTTTTCTGCATCTAACCTTCATTTTTTAGTCACTACCTGCATGATCAAATATTTTCTTAGGTGGGTTACCAAATAACATCATCTTTTGATCTCTAGAAGCTGATTTTTAGGCCTATCTTTAAAGTGGTGCCTCTGTCAAAAATTGTGGTGCCTCTATCAAAAAATTTGGTGCCTCTGTTAAAAATTGTGGAACCTCTACCAAAAAGAGTGGGGCCTCTTTTTTAATATAAGCACAAATTATTTTGTGAAGCTATGCCTATGTTTTAGATTAAATTTTTAAGGCTTTGGTCAGTTGTTTTCTTCATCTCATCTCTATTTTGAGTTACTAATGCATGTTGCAGGGGTTTAATGCTTATCTAAGGTTGGAATCATCTAATTTATACGGTTACCTCCATGCTAGCATTCATTTTATGTGATAATTTTATCATTTAACCCTATGTGATGCAGCTTGAAATCACTTGTAAAAGGCAAAAATCATCAAACTACTAACATATTTATTGCAGATTTACTTGTACAAGGCTTTCTTTTTTCCACTAATCCAGGAACATTTCATTTTCTTAAGGTTAATGAACATTTTTTTGATGTTCCTTTGAGTAAGTGGTGTGTATGCTCTCCTCTCGCACCTAGTGTGATCTTGAGGATCAACAACATCACTTACTCTTTTATTTTATTTTCTTTGTTATCCCAAGGAACCCAACATGTGCATGCTCTCCCCTTGCACTTCATGTGATCTTGGGTGACCAAAAATACTTGGATCATTTCTTTTATGGGATCTTCCTAGGGATTTCATCACCTTAGGGGATGACCTCAACTCTTGTGTTTCGACGGAGTATAAAGAGCAAGAGGTGAATCAAAAGATACCTCTCTTAGAAGTAGAATCTTGTCAATTTGGGCTAAACCTCCAAGAACTTTATACCTTGGATAAGTGAAGTTGGAGAGTGGGTTACCCTCTCCTCCTAACTATTTGGCATTATTCCCTTTCATCTACAGATTTTTTCCTCACATACCCTTGAGGTATTTGGAGTACTCCCTATGAGCCTTGTGTATCCTAGATTAAGACCTTTTGATCATAGATTAGTATGGTACAAGGGATGCGGATTGTACCCTAAAGTTACTCACCATGTACTCCCTTAGGTTGAGATAGAAATCTTTGGGTGAACTAAGATAGTTTCTGAGGAGAGAGAGAAGGTGTGTCTATGGCGTATGTTGATGACCCTGTGTCACTAGATCTCTACCTATCTACCTTCACGGGAAAGGGTGCTCCACCCAAGTATCAGGAAGTATTAACCCTTCGGGGTGGTGGGCCAGCACTAAGTTATAATCCCACTTGAATAATTTAGGTTTGTGCAAATTCTTGGTGTGTCTTCTTGTGTTAAACCAGTGAATGCATATCTCCCCAATTCCTCCAAGCCGCTTTGTTTGTTTGTGTGCTTTTAATTCTATCTCCTAGTCAAGCAATCCAAACTTCCACCTCATATCAACCAATTCCTCCTATCAAAATCAACCTTCCACATCCTAATCATGTCACCTTTCCATCCTAATCATCCCTTTCCATCTTAATCATATTATCCTAATCATTCCATCCTAATTTCCCATTATCATTCTAATCATCCCTCATAATTGTTCCAACTATCCCTTCTCATCCCAATCATCCATTTTTATCCTATTCACCCCTTCTTTCTAATCATCCTTCATCCTAATCATCCTTTCTAATCCTAATCATTCTAATCACCCATCTTGTCCAAATCATCACCTAATATATATCCAATATATCCTTAATCCATCATTTATGACCCTAATCCTAATTTGTTTAATACATTTGAGGTTCTAATCATTATCCTAGTCACCCCCCATAATCCACATCAAAATCCCTCTTGCTTAATCCATGATCATCATCTTTAATCCACATCCTTCACTATCATCCTTTTTCTTCATCCTTCATCATCATCTTAATTCAATCCTCTAGTCAACCTAATCCCATTCCAATCTTAATCCTAATCATCCCCCAACTCATCCTAACCATCCCTTCTAATCCTAATAATCCATTATCCATCTATCTATTTCAATCATACATCCAATCCATAATCCTCATCCAAAATCAACCCCAAACCTTCTTCCAAACAATCCTTCACCGTGTCTAATCACCTAATTTATCCTCCATCCAACCTAATCTATTATAATCCACCTTCATCCATTCTAACCCAATCTAATATCATGAACCCATATCCTAACCCAACAAGCCCAAAAATCACAATCAAAGCCAACCCCAATCATATTGATGATGATGAGGATAACCTTGTTGACCAACCTGAATATGATCCCTATGATAATAGTGGGAGTATTTTGGGTCGCCTTGAATCCATTATCATTAGAAAAAATCATCCAAGCTTCCACAAATTATGTATCCAAAGTTCTCAAATCTCACCCACATCCTTACCACCCATGTTATCCTTATCTACCACCACCAATTTTATCCTCACCCACTACTTCAATAATGATATGGATTCCATGGTTAGATATCTCCTTGGCATTGGTGCTAAAATTCCATCCTCCTCACCTTCATCCAATCCCAATCCATCTCATCTTCCTCTAGCCAAAATTTCCCTCTAACCCCATCCACATCCCAAATCCCTATCTCCAAATTATTTTCAAGGTCCTCATCCTCATCCTCAATTTTCCAATCCATGGAATATTCCTCCTCTTATTCTACTTGTTCATCTCCCACATCCCCACAATCCATATCACCCCAATCTTACCAATCCACATCATCCCATGTCTCTCATAAAAATTTCCTCCAAGGACTATTTGAAAAATATGCTAATTCCCCATGCAAAAATAAAGTTGTGCAATCTTCCCATGTCATGCATCCACCTTCATCACCTCCATATCAATATAAACCCCACTTCCCTAAATCTCATGAACCTCCTATCACTCCACCTATCCAAGTTATCCAACCTTCCTCCCCCATCACACCATCCACATCAAATGAAATATGTACATCTCCTAATCCAAAGCATGCTAGCATAGATTCCCCTCCATATAAAGATCAAGTAACCCTTTCTCCTTCATCATATGATCCCCTTGTTGAAAATTGAGGTGTTTTCTTAGCTTAATACTCTGTAAAACTTTAAAATTGTTGTTCTAAGTAAGTCTTTTCTTTGTTACATAAATTCTTTGTGGATGATTATCTTGATTAATCCATTTTACTGTTGTAGAATGTAGAGAGAATTATTTAGAAGAACTAGACAGGATAATAGAAGGATCACACAAGATATACCATGGAGAAACCCTTTCGGGAAAAAACTCCACCAAGAATTATTCTATTATTCAAACTCTGAATTACAATAGCTCCAATTCTTGCTTGAGAATGCTTCTTCTGTCTTTACCAATCTTCTTCACACCTGCAATAACCAATCTCCAAACTCTATTCAACTTGAATGAGATATATAGACAATATGCAACCTTGTAATCTCAAATGGTGATAATTACAATGCATAATCTCAAGCCCTTGAAAAGGTACGCCATATTCCTTCAAGTAGAGTTCTTCAGTGAAGACTAAAGCTTACAACATGTGCTTCATGCATTTGGGTGTCCCAAACTGAAGCTACAACTCATCCTTCACTTCGGTGATAATTCCAAAGCTATTCCTCAAAGATGGCGCCCACAATTAAAGCTACTTAACTGAGCCTTCAGAAATATCTTATCATGCATTGGAGTTAATTCCAATAAAGCATCTTGGGTGCCCAAGTTGGCTTCAAGTGCTTTATAGTTAACTGAAACATTTACTCAACACCATTCCCAAAGAATGGTCATCCCTTGTTAGCTGGAAGTAGTCCTGTTATCGTCATACAACTCAATGTTATTAGCCATGCATTACAAGTTAGCTGAAGCTAACTACATGCAACTCAAAATAACCAACATGCATGCATGCTTGCTGGCAAGATAATGGCTGGCTGAACTTCAAGCATGCAAACATCAAATCCTAACTTCTAGGATCTTTACATGCATTCAGAAGTGTTAACTGTTACTCGTATAGTTAACTGGACTCAAGGTGAGTTTCACCTTACCATGTGTGCACCCACATGCTCCTATTATTTAGGAATAAATACAAATGTCAATTTCATGATTTATTTCATCCAAATATTAATCTCATCCTAATCTTAGTGTTGTTGAACACATTCCAAGAATCTAGGAGATACATGAAATAATTAATGTTTAGGATTTGCAATTAAATGGCATCCTATTTCCAACATATTTGGTATCAGAGCTGAGGTTGGGTAGAGTATTGGGACTCCTTTCTCTTAAAATATTGGAGGTTTTTTAGCTTAGTGGGAGCTCTTATTATTTTTGTTATTTGCTGATTTTGGAATTAAGTTTTGTTACAATGAATTCAAGGTTAGAGATTGAAAGGTTCAATGGTTCTAACTATGAAATGTGGAAATTAAAAATGGAAGATCTTCTTGAAGAAAGAGATCAGTGGTTAGCGGTTAATAATGAGACAAAGACACCTACAACTATTTCAGATGAAGATTGGGCTAAGTTAGATAAGAAGGCAAGAGGAACAATAAGGTTATGTCTTGCTGATGCTGTTCTTTTGAATGTTTCAATGGAAACTAGTGCATATAAATTATGGAAAAGAATAGGGGATATTTATCAAACTAAGAGTCTCACCAATAAGTTGTATCTGAAAAGGCAATTATATTCATTGAAAATGAAAGATGGTGATTCAGTTGCACAACATTTGAATGCTTTCAATTTAATTCTCAGTCAGTTAGCATCTGTAGATGTAAAGCTAGAGGATGAGGATAAGTGCATTTTATTACTTTGTTCGTTACCAAATTCTTGGGAAAATCTAATTGTTGCAATTAGTGGAAATGGTGCAGATCCAAAGATGGACAACATTATTCCTACTCTCCTGTCAGAGGAGATGAGGAGGAAATCTAAGGAGGAAATCCAAGATACCTTGTTTGTAAAAGGTAGGTCTAAGAAAAAGGAGCCTAAGGGAAACAAGGAAGGGAAGGGTAAGTCAGAAGGACGAAGTAAGGTAAAGTGTTGGAACTGTGGGAAACCAGGACATGTTAAGAAGGATTGTAAGAACAAGAAAGAGAGTTCTAATTCTTCTACAGAGGAGTCCTCAGATAATAGTAATGATGCATTGGTTATTTCAGCTAATATTGTTTGTGATAACTCTTTGCTTCATGTTTCAGAGTAATCTTCGAAGAGAGGATGGTAGTCACGATGCCATGTGCGACTCGGTATCACGGTTCAGTGGGAGTTATTGGCAGTGACTTGGATGCATCATTGGTAAGGTTATCTCCATGTGGTTGGAGATATGGTTTCTTGGTTTAGAGTATATTTGTTATGGATGTCATGGTTTACTCTTGATACTAGTTTAGAGTTTGGCATATTTACATGGTTCTCTTGAGACTAAGATGTATAAGTATGTTATGATGCATGTGATCTCCTAAGAGGAGATGGTTAGATCATGGATGTCATGTTTATGTTCTTGGTTCATGATTGGAGTTTTGACAATGATCTTGTGTAGTTCTCTTAAGTTTTGGGTACATTAAGCTAAGAAAACACCTCATTTTTCAACACCCCTTCCATATCATGATCCCATATCTAATCAAGAACAACATGCCATATCCCAATTTTTTTTATTTCACTTAAATTATAATTTGTTAAATTGAACAATTGAGGAAATTCAATATGTTGAATGATAAATTTGATATTTTGAAAATGTTTGAAAGAAGTTGACTATATTTTCACTATGTGATATTTTTAACTATCTTCTACTTTATGATGATTGAACATTACTGATGAACTGTGCAAGTGCAAGTGTGTGGAAATGTAGGAAACATATTGAAAGATGAGAACACAGTTGAGGTAGGATCATTTAGCTAGATTGAACAGTAAGCTTGATGGAATTTGGGTGCACACACCACTAAATAGCATGATATTTGCATTTAAAATTTTATTTAGAATATTATATTGATCTAATTAAAAATGATTCAATGATTGAAATTATTAGGCTTGTGGAATGTTATACATGTGATTTCTTATTCAATTTGTTTATTTTGATCTCATGTTTTCGAATTTAAAAGAAAACTATAGCATGGTTAAACATATAGGTATGTATTTAAAAAGGAATACTTAAAGGATAAGAAAACAACTTCATTTAGAAGCTATCATTTGAGTAAAATAAAATTTCATTCTTTATTTAAAAGTGATTAAACACTATATTGTTATAAAATAAAATATGTGATATATATATATATACATATATATTATATATATGCATACTTATATAAAAACATATATATTCCTTATAAAAAGAATATGGGATCGAATTTATCAAATATTATTGTTGAACTCAAATAACATTTGTAAGGAAAATAAAACTTTTAATAATATCATAATGAAGATATTATGGTAGAGTGGTTTGCATTCAAATTGAAGGCTAAGATTTTGAATGCAGTAGTGCGCGGCTAGTTAATGGTACTAATGAAGTGAAACAGCCCCTTAATGGAGCTAACAGGTAAGGGAGAACATGTTACCATTTTTGGTGGTATGAAATTCTTGCAAGGAATCAGGGAGAAGACTAACTATGGCGACATGGATTGAGGAAAAAGAAGGCAAGAGAATTGACCCAGTTGGGAAGGAGGAAAAATTTGAAGAAAAATCCCATGAATAGAGGCAAATCAATGGCTTTTGTATATGCTTTATTTCCCAATACAATCTATTCGCAAACTTGCATTTCCTTCATATTGTTAATTCCATTTTAAATGGTGTTAAACCATTATATGTTTGTTTATATGCAATTGTATTTTGCTTTGATGTCAGGAAGTCATTGTATGAAAGTGATAATATCTAATGTCTTGTTGCAAGGGCCTTATTGGCCATGCTTTGCATGCACAAGATTTGTGCATACTCTCCCTATCGGCATGATAGTTGATCATGTTTATGCACTGTATGTTATATGTAATCGTCCCTCTATTCGTATTATCTCTTGCATGCATGTTTCATTAGCCATTTTCATGGCTATTCGGTTTCAACTAATAGCCAGAGTATTCTTGATTTGTAACGATTTTAAAATTGTTTAGTGTTTCCCTCTAAGGGAAGCGACAACTTTCTCCACTGCTATCCTCCATTTTTTTTTGTTCTCTATGTTGACAAGACTAAGTAGGTATACTGCACCATATGGGTGTGTGGGTCTTAGTAATCATTCATGGAATGATGTACAATTGTCGTTGTTCTTTAACCATGCCTCATCATTCACAATGAATGGTGATCGAACGATTGTATCATTCTACTTTTATTTATATTGGCACAATCACTAAGATCGTATAACAATATGCCATTAGAACAAATATTTAATCATTCTTCAAAACGATTACCATCATCGATGATCTCAAGCGATGCTTGTAATGTTAGTGTTCACCAGTCTTTCTTGCATGCACGTTATCGTTCCCTTGAACGATACTTAAATCATTCTTTAGAACGATTACCATGGGTAAGCCTTACCAACATTGTCGTTCAAGCGAAGAAGGTCGATGATCGACATTCATAAGGGTTTTGAATATACTTATTGTTAAGAATAAAAAAAATCAGTCGTTCAACTATTAGTCATTCCTTGGAATGGTAGTGGCATGAATATATTTTATAACTATTAGAAATATGAACATGGGTTTCTCCATAACCTGAACAATAATAAAATTGTTTCAACTTTATATGTGTATTATTTTTTTTTAAACAACAAGCATGTTGTTTGATTCCTTTACTTCACACAAAATGATACCAATATCATTTAATTTTTATATATATATTTACATATCTAGAATGATAGTATCCTTGGTTGAATACATGTAAAACTGGTTAACTTGAAACTCTTTATCATACATTGACACAATAACATGAAAACTTCTATAAACATGGTTATCATACAAACAGTGTACCATTATGAAGTAATTGTTTTAAACAGAATGTTTCTTCTTTCTTTGAAAAAGGAAAATTTACACCTTGTGTAACTAACAATTGATATGAAATCTAAGCAATAATTTGAACAAAATCAATCTGTTATAATAGTATTTATTTCAGAATGTATGCACAAATATATTATCTGAAGTTGGCACATATGTGTATACACATAGACCTTCGTCTACATGCATACACATACTTGTGGCATACCTTCTTTTAATACTTATTTTACTCATTTTCTATAATGTTTATTGATTTACGTTAAATATAAAGTGGTTGAAGAAATTGAATGTAATCATGTAACAAGTTAATGTATGAACTGAATAGATAATGAAATGAATAGAACCACTTGATTTAACCTTCTGAATTTCTCAAGTTGATTGAATAAAGTAGACTAAATTACTTTTTTTTTTATATTCAAGTTAAAGAATAATCTCGTTATTTAGTAGAATAGCAACACCTAAGTAGACTAGAGCACCTTAGGGTAGATGTTGCTAGAGGGTAGATAGTTGCTAAGGAATATACTCGTGTTGTTGAAAGTTACCTTCCGAGACGGGTGTTGAAATGGAGTACAAAGGGTATAGGTTTTGCTTTATCCAAAACCTATCTTTTGTTGTTGCAACTTATTTTTAATGTTTGGCCAAGCAGTTAGCCCATTATGTATGTATGGACTTATATGCGATGACACTCTCTGCCATTCCTAGCATAGATCTTGCATTTTTTCTAAACATAGATAGACATGCATGTTGATGTTAGGAATGCACCAAATTCCACCTTGCAAACTGTTCTCTTGCTAAACTTTATGTGCAAGGTTGGGTATTCTTCAAGTAGGAAGAATTCTAGGGGAGCGTAAGCTTTGTGGTTGGGCAGTAAAGCACTTGAGCCATGTTATTGTTGATTTTGGAAAATTCTCCCACTTCACATTATACATTGAAATTATTCTAAACAAGGAATCATTATTATAAATCAAGTACAAGGAATCATTATTATAAATCAAGTACAGGACTCAAGGCCAATGGCCTTCTACACCAACTAATCAATCCATGCCAGCTTCAAATGCAACCTGCATAATCATGAAGCTCCAAGCAAATGATTAAAACCAAGAGAACTTATTTGTAGGAACTGGTTTCATAAGATAATCTGCAGCATTAATTAAAGTGTGAACTTTCTCAATTAATACCTTCCCACTCTCAACCATTTCTCGCACAAAGTGATACTAAACATCAACATGCTTAGTACGAGCATGATACATAGGATTTTTTGGCTAAACACATAGCACTCTAACTATCACATTCAAGTTTAACATACTTGTAATTAAAACCAATACCTTTCCCAAGTCTTTGTATCCAAAGTGCCTCTTTGGAGGCATATGAAACTGTCGAGTGCGTTGAACTCACATCCAACCAAGGTGTAGGCTTCTTAGTCTTTACTATTGAAAAATATTTTCTTACAAGTAACCATTCCAACATATATCTCTTACCATAAGAGAACTCAAGCCTCGTCTATTTCTCCAAGTATCCATGAGGACCTATAACCAATCAATCCATGCCAAAATCCAAATGCAACAATAATTCCAATCCTTGCTTGAGATGCTTCTTTTTCCTTCAACAATTATTCTTCACATGTCTCGGTTTCCCACAACTCCAACAATTTACCTTACTCTGTCCTTTGAACTTACCCTTCCCTTCCTTGTCTCCCTTTCGTTGCTTTTTCTCAAGCCTACCTTTTACAAACATGGAATTTTGGATTTTTGTTTTAGGCTTCCTCCCCATCTCCTCTAATAGGAGAGTAGGAATTATATTGTCCATCTTCAAATCTGCACCACTACCACTGATAGCAACAATTAGATTTTCCCAAGATTCCAGTAAAGAACAAAGTAACAAAATGCATTTATCTTCATCTTCTAGCTTTACATGTATAGATGCTAACTGACTTAGAATCAAATTAAAAGCATTCAAATGATTTGCAACAGAATCACCATATTTCATCTTTAAAGAATACAACTATATTTTCATATACAACTTATTAGTAAGACTTTTAGTTTGATAAATATCACCTATTCTCTTCCATAATTTATATGCAATAGTTTCTTTTGAAACATTCAAGAGAACGGCATCAACAAGACATAATCTTATGGTCCCTCTTTCCTTCTTATCAAGCTTATCCCAATCCTCATCTGAAATCATTGTAGGTGACTTTGTCTCATTACCAACAGCTAACCACTGATCTCTCTCTTCAAGGAGATCCTCCATTTTTAGTTTTTGCATCTCATAATTAGATCCATTAAATCTTTCAATATCTAAACGAGAATTAGAACTCATTGTAACAAACTTATTTTCCAAAATCAACAATAACACAATAGTAAAAGCTCCCACTACATCCAAAAAACCCTTCAAACTTTTAAGAGAAAGGCATCCCAAACTCTACCCAACCATTAGCTTTGATACCAAATGTTGAAAATGGAGGTAATTATTGTAGCTTAATACTTTGTAAACCTATGAGATTGTAGATCTAAATAAGTGTTCATTGTTACAAATTATTTGTAGATGTTTATCTGTTTAGATTCATTTTACCATTTGTAGAGGTAGACAGAAGATTGTAGAAGAATAAGACCAGAAGAAAGAAGTTACACAGCATATATCATGGAGAAACCCTTTCGGGAAAAAACTACACCAAGAATCAATGTATTATTTAATCTCTAAATAAGATTACAATAATTCCAATCCCTGCTTCAGATGCTTCTTTTGCCTTCAACAAATCTTCTTCACAACCTACAATAAAATCTTATCAACTCTCTTCAACTTGCTACAATATATAGACAATAATAAGCCTTGTAAACTCCAAAAAGTTTACAATTACAAAGCGCGATGCTTACCTCACAAAACCCATGCCTATTCTTTGCAAGTAGAGTTCTATCATGAAGAAAAATGTCGAAACAAACTCTTCATCCATTTGGGCATCCCAAACTGAAGTCATAACTCAACATTGATTCTAAAGATATCTTCTAAGCTTATCCTCAAAGTTGGCACCCAAGAATGGGCCCACTTAACTCAGCCTTATAAAATATCTTATCATGCAAAAGTGTTAACTCCAAGATGCCAACTTGGGCACCCAAGGTGGGTCCAAGTCAATCTCTATTAATTGAAACATATCTCTCCACCATTCATGCAAATATCATGCATGATTGATCATCCCCACTTAACTAAATGTATCACCTATTATCTCTCATGCAACTCAAGTCATTAATCACGCATTCCAAGTCAACTGAAGTTAACAAGCATTCAACTGAAACTAACTACATGCAACTAAAGATAACTAAATCATAACTTAACTGAACTAATACTGAATTGAATTGAATTGAACTAAACTAAACTTCATGCATGTAAACATCAATCCCTAACTTCTAGGATCTTTACATGCATTATTGAAGTGTTATATTTTACTCCAAACAGTTAACTTAACTCAAGGTGAGTTCCACCTTCCATGTGGGTGCCACATGTGCTCCTATTTTGTAGGAGCTCTTCATGGGCATCCCCACATGTTCCTATACTTTAGAATTAATTACAAATGTCAATTAACATGTTCATTTCATTCAAATTTAATCTCTTTCTAATCCTAGTGTTGGGGAACACTTTCCAAGGACTTGGGAGATACATGAAATAATGTTTAGGATTGCAATTAAATGGCATCCCATTCCCAACAGTTCTCATCCACTAGTGGAGGCGAGCGTCAAAAGGAAACCTTGGAAGTTTTCAAGTAATCAAATCATTATGATGTAACCTTGATGTAATTTGTATTTGTATTGACTTTTTGGCCAAGTGATCCAACTTTGGAATTGTAATTGACATTTGGAAATGAATATATTTTGATTCATGTTTTAATTAGACATGTGTTGCTATGATAGAAAATAGTTGCTTAAGTTATGTCTTTTTAAAATTCAATATTCATAATGCCATTTGTAATTAATATTTAAGTAATAATTATAATGGGTTATTACACAACGTATTCCTTCCATCCCATCCAATGATCCCTAAATCCATCTCAAGAGCAAGATATCCTTTGATCCCACTCTCATGATCTCTCTCTAAATCAAAATCAAATTACACCTTCCATCCCATCTAATGATCCTCTCCCCTCTCATGATCAAAACACCCCTCCCACTCCATGTCATGATCCCCTTCCATCTCGTAACCAAGAGCATACTATACCATCCACCCCATCTCATGATCCTACCCTAAGTCAAGATCAAATCATCCCTTCATCTCCATCTAATGATCCTAATCCTCCACAAGATCCCATCACCCCTATCCAAGCTACCTATGAACTCCCTACTTATCAATTAGGTTCCTCCACTGTCATCCATGTTGGTTTACTCCAAGAACCTATCATTTCTTCCATATCATATCCCCCTAAAAAGGGACTCGCATCTTACCTCCAAAACAACAAGTATCCCATTGGAAAAAATATTTTTCAAACTATGCATTATCAAGGAAAAGGGTAAGGCCTTCATGAGCAAGGAATCTTAGAACCCCTTAATATCAAAAAAAATCCAAAATAGAATGGCCTTGGATACCAAGCTCGAGACTTTGGCACTCCACCCACCTTAAATCCAAAATCTCTCCATCTAAATCCAAACATCCACATTCCCCATCCTCTAAATCTATCTTGGGCCCTTATGTTCCAAATCCCAATCCCTCATCCCTTCCATCTATTTTGGGTCCCTATGTCTAAAAATAAATTCCTGCATCCCTTCCATCCATATCGGGTCCTTACATTCCACCAACTAGCATTCCTATTCCAGAATCCCATTATCCTTTCTATCTATCACCTCATATCCCTAATCAAGATCAAAAAAGGTACACACCCTTGAACCTTTTCCAACATACTACTTACACCAACCCATCCATAATACATCTACACCATTCATATCCATCCACCAATTCCATTGCTCTTGGAAGCAATTTGGATACCAAAACTCAAATGCATAAAGCCAAAAGTCCACAAAAATCAAAGGATCAACATGTCCCATCAAAAAGACATGCAAAAACAAAGAAAAATATGATCCAAAATAAATAAATAAAAAATCCCAAATTCCACAAAGGCCCATGAAGCAAAAATCAAAGTCAAAACCCATGTGGATTCCAAAAATACTCATAGAATCAATGCATCCCAAAGAAAAATCAAAATTGGCATCCAAACTTGCTTACCCAAAAGCTTCATCCAATCCTAAGTCCTCCACCCTATCTAATAATACTTCATCACCTCCATTCATTTTGGGTCCTTATGTCTCAAAATATACATCCACTCCTCCACCTAAACCTACAAATACAAAATCCACTTCAATTCCAAAATTCCACCACCCTTCAAGGTCTATGCCAATGTTGATCTTGCCAACATTTTCATCCACTCATACACATGTCTTCCACCAAACCATCCACAATCCAACATCCATTTTTCATCCTTCCATCCCTCTTATCCAATACTTTACATAAATCCATATTCATATCCATCTTCCAATCCATTTTATCCTCCTACTACCGTCTATGAGCATACATAACTTAAAATCCATGATTTTCTCCACTTCCACAATTAAATCCATCTCAATATGTTATTTATTTTTTTGTAATTAGCAATTTCCATGATAGTAAGTGGTTCTTACACTTTCCAAAATATAAAGTACAAGTGAAACTCAGTGTCACTCTCGGTAGGATGCCCCAAATATGTGGGTGCAAGTAATTAAATAAATGCTTTCAATATTAGAATATAATAGGTGTATGACACCTATCACAACAAGTTGGAATAAGGAATGAAATGGAATTTGAAAAAGTTCAAAGCCAAGTGGAAATTTTGGTTGAGTGCACAGCACAAGAAGAAAAGAGAAAATGTGATAAATGAGTAAAGAGGTTTGGGATTTTATCTATCTCAATCGCATATATGCAAGAAATAAATATGCATCTCTCTTGGTAATTACATAACAACTAAACTTTCAAATATTTGGCATGAGCATGTAATCACACAAAGCATATTAAAAATCCCATGAAAGGGAATGACACATATACTTGTAGATTTTGAGTGAGTATGCAAGGATTATAAGGTTGCAAAGAAAGCCCAAATCCTTGATGCTTTTGAACTAAGTGAGCTTCCATATATTTGATGCAAAGGAGTAACAATTTTATAATTGTATGAAAACTTTGCATCTTCAACTCATATGAAGCACATGGGTTTATGAAAAACTTATGCAAGTGATCAAAAATTGCATGGCTATGGGAAAAGCCTACAACAACACCAAATATGACTACATATGCAATATTTCAAATAACTTGTGTAAGAGTGTAGTAACTCACAAGACTACATGAGAACCACAAAACTCTACATAAGGAAAAATTTTGCTTTTAATTTACACATTTTTGTATTTTCATGAGAACTCACCTTCCCTGAAACCAATTCAATGCTTGAAATTTATAATATTATGACCTTTGACACAATTTTCTCATGATTGAGACAAATTGAGAAACTTGAAATAGTAAAATAATGGCTTGGGAAAGACATAAGGAAACTTGAATTCGATGGAAGGAATGATTTTTTAAAATTGGAGTTGAAATTTTCTATAAATATAATGATACCTAGTCTCCTAGTCCTTAAATTCTTAACTATGCAAGGATTTGTGTCAATTTTTATTTTGAAAATTTTATGCCTAATTGTATTGTCTCATATTTAGGATGGATTGAATGTAAGAAACTAGTATATTGCAAGAATATTCCCTTGCAATGCAAGATTTTCCATGAACAATATCATATGGCCAAGGTTTGTTGTGCACATCAACCACATTAACAAAATAGCTACCTAAAATATTAAAAGCAACAACCTCTCAAGAACCCCAACAATAATCCATTACCCTTCCTAAAGAGGTAAAATTGTCCAATTATAAAGATATATCCTCACAAATCAAGAACTAATCCCAAGTGGCATATGCATTCAAAGGAAAATATTGGCACACAAAGAGAACCACTCAAAATCAAATGGTCTCACAAGGAGAGAATGAAGTAGAAGACATCAATATGTATCACCAAGATCCTTTTAATACCAACTTGGGTTAATGAAAAATGGTTCAATTCAATCAAGTAAATCTCCTTGTACATCAAACTTTAATCAAATGTTTCTCATATCAAAAATCAATGCTTCAGAATTTACAAATGATTCAAAAACTAAAACGAAAGAAAAAGAGTGTGAATTTAAAATCTTGATTCTCCAAACTAAGCCTTTTATTAAGAAAACAAACTTCAACACTAAAATTTTCTAAACAAATCCCCATAAAGGAAACACTAAGAAACTTAAGAGAGGGAAAGCAACAATTAGTTGAACACAAAATTAGATGAAACACTTGCACATATCCTAAAGGAATGCCCTATCATAAGCTCTTGTATGATCAATACTAATGATGTTGTTAACACAAATATGCTATGGGTAAAAGCACAAAGTTGTGTTACACTATCATCCAAATAAATAGTTCCCAGCGAAACATTTTCAGCCGGAAAAGTTTCGGCCAAATAGGTTTCGACTGAAACCACGTGGTCTATATGTGGCACATAGAGTTTCGGTTAGATATGTTTCCCCTGAATCTAAAAGAAAAGAAAAAAAATTCCCTTCGCCACTTTGAAATTGGCTTATTTTATATGCATGGTTTCGATAGAAAGAAAGGGTTTCGGTCAAAACCCTTTCTACCGAAACTATCTATGTGGCATCTTAGTTGGCAACCAACTCAACATTTTTTAGAATTTTATGAAACTTTCAACTTCAACTAAGTGTTTCTTCAATCAAAATAATTTTTTTAGAAGAAAAAAATGCCCTTTTGTAGAGCTAAGAGTGGTGAATCGAAATATATAATTTTTTATATATTTTGATTAGTTTTAACATATATTTTTTTTAAATAATGCAAGTAGGTTGTTAAAGTTAAAAATGAAGTTGATTATAATAAAAAAGAAAAATAGTAAAACATGTTAAAAAATTTGGCAAATATATGGTGCACTAGAAGAGAGAATCCTCTTCAAAAGTGTATAATTTGTTTTTTGAAAATGATTAAAAAAGTAGACAATAGTTGACGTTAAATGAAAACTATCAAATTCTGACTATTTTGACTTTAAAATGTTATTATGAGAAAAATATACATCAAAATTTCAAAAAAAAAAATCCATGCACTAGATATTGAAGTTACCTATTTGGAAAAAATATATATATGAGGAAAATGAAGTTCTTTCTATTTGTTTCTTGACGTGAAGTGAAGGTCACTTTTTCCTGAAATTTTCAGCATTCTAAAATCTACTCTTAAATTCATAAAAAAATAAGTGAAGGTCACCTTTTCCTGAAATTTCAGCATTCTAAAATCTGCTCTTAAATCGATAAAAAAATAATCAAAACAATTTTTAAAAAATCTAAAAAATTATAGGAATAAACTCCATCAATATCTTTGCATTTCATTAGTTTACATCATTTTGAAATTCAAAACATAAAGACCACTTTTATGTGGTCGAAGTTCAGAAAAGAAAAAAAAAATTGTTGTTGGCCAATTCCAAATGTGACACAGGTTTGTGCTTTTACCCTTATGCAAGTTGGTGCTACAATGAAATCCACCAAAAGTTGAATGTTTTAATCCTAGGAGATTTTTCTATAGAATTTCTTAATTAAGAACTTGCAATTTAGTTTAGAATACCTCTAAGAATAATATCTAAACATCATTGTTGATGTTCATACTATAAAAAATTCAACTGTTTTAAATACTTTACTTTGTATTATTTAAAAGTTCAAGTAATATAGTTTTTCCTGACAAGTAACAACAAGAAATGAATTATGTCGAGTTCTTATTAATTTTTTGATAACTTATATTGGTTTTGGATTTAAGATATGATTGAAAAAGTTATCAATAAATTGAATTATTTGATTCATCAAAGTTAATATTTAGAATAGTAACTAAATGATAATATGTGTTTCAAAATTTAAAAAAATGAAGATTTTGAAACCAAAATTGTTGAAGTTGAGAAACACAAACCTCATAGAACCCAGTGAACACCTACATGCAAATAACTTGTCACATAAAAGAGATAGCAAAACACAACAATGGTGCTCTGTTTGTCGTGAAGCAAAAATGCATTAAACATGAATTGAATTAATTACAATAAGATCAATCCTTATGAAAGGAGATCAAAACCCTAAAGGTGAGTAATTAATAATTAATTAATTATTAATGGGGCTAAGTTTAGCTTAAGTGAAAAATAAAGTAAAGGTGACTTAATTAATTAATCAACATGATTGACTTAATTAAGTAATTAACCTATTACTCTAACACCCCCCTTAAGATGAACTTAGGGAGAATCTAAAAAACTAAGGACGAAATGCATGAAAGCAAAGATGGGTCCTGGAAACAAGGCCAGATGAGGTACCCAAATACAACCAAATCTTTGTAAAACGGAGAAAATAGAGAAAACCTCATGGGAAAAACTCTACTACAAAAAAAGATGAAAGCATGCTAAAAATAACATGAAGGAAGGAAGGCCTCACAAAGGCCCCCCAAGGACAACTTCCTTCACCCCGAGCATCAATTGCAACTGAAGATAGCATGGTGATGCCAAAGGTTTTGTGAAGATGTCTGCAACCTGTGCCTCAATAGGAATGTACTCCAAGATGAGATTACCATCCTGAATCAACTGTCTGATAAAGTGCATGTGGATTTAATGTGCTTCATCTGCTAATGCTCCACTAGATTGTGGGAAATGTGTATAGCATTTTGATTGTCACTCCAAAGAACAGTGGGACTATTAGGAGGAAAACCAAACTTTGTCATCAATTGTCGAAGCCATAAAATTTCCTGACTAGCTAACACTATTGATCGGTACTCAACCTCTGTAGATGATAATACAATAGCAAATTTCTTCTTGCAAGACCATGTGATAGGACTAGAACCAAGGCAAAAAACAAATTCAGAAGTGGACTTCCAATCATTGACATCACCAACCCAATCTGAGTTAGTGAATCCAACAATGTGAGGGGCTCCTGATGTGTAGTGAATGTCATAATGTGTGGTGCCATGAATGTACCTCAAGATACATTTGGAAACTTGCTAATGGATCTCATGTGGATCATGGGAGAACCTAGAGACAAGACCAATCTTAAAGGAAATATCAGGACGTGAATGTTTCAAGTACAACAAACTGCCAACCAACTGCCTGTATAATGTAAAGTCTACTAAAGGAGTAGAGCAAGTGGAAGACATAACAACACCTAACTAAAATGGTGTGGGGGAAGGCTTGCAATCAATCATGCCAAATATCTAGAGCATACTTTTGCTAATATATGGAAATCCCATCCAAAGACTGAATAACCTATAGACCAAGAAAATAGTGTAGAAGACCGAGATTTATCATCTCAAACCACTCCATCAAAGCTCTTTGAACACTCTGAATTGTAGAGGATGAGCTACCTTTTAGGATGAGATCATCAACATATAGCACAAGGATCAAAAGATCACCCTCCTAACACTTAATGTACATTACGGGATCAGAATGACAACGTGTGAAGTGAGAGGAAAGCAAAAAAGAGTCCATCTTATCATACCAAGCCTGCAGGGCTTGTTTGAGACCATACAATGAACAATGAAGTCTACATACCAAAGAAGTGTCCTGCACAAAACCTTGAGGCTGCTCCATATAGATCTCCTCATGTAGGTCCCCATGCAAGAAGGCACTCTTCACATCCATCTAAAAAAGTGTACATCCCTATGAAACTACTAGTGATAGTACAAAGCAAATAGAATTCATCTTTGCAACAAGAGAAAAGGTCTTGGAGTAATCAATACCCTCAACCTGAGAAAACCCCTTCGCAACAAGACATGCTTTTTGGTACACCCACTTGCACCAAACCAACTTTCTTCCCTTGGGAAGATGACAAAGATCCCAAGTATTATTCTTCATCAAAGAAGACTACTCCTCCTTGATAGCCCCATCACACTCAAGGTGACCTGTCACCTTTGAAAACCTTTGAGGATCATCTAAAAAGGCATGACTCAAAATACTAGCACCTAATGACTGTGCACGTGTATGACGGGAATCTGAAGGATCGCCTACCAAAGATCTAGTTGCCTCTAATGTAAAGCGGGCCCACTTGGGAAAATTTTGTGTATCTGGTGGTGGTGGGGATGGTGGATCATCATCTGCATCATCCTCAATAGATAAACAATCCTCAAGAGATGAAGAGGGAGGAGTAGGTAATTAGGGAGAATTTGGTGATGAAGAATCCATCTAAGGAAAGCGCTCATCAAACTAGACATCTCACCGAAACAAGACCTCTATGGAATCAGGATCAAATAACTTGTATGCCTTAACATCCTCACAGTAGCCAACAAATATGAGTGATTGGCTTTTCCTCTCCATGGCTTTCCGTTGAGCATTAGGAATAAATTCCCAAGCCTCACTACCAAAAACTCAAAATGTAGAAACATCGAGCTTGACATGGGTCCAAGCTTCCTCAAGAGTCATGTGTCATAATGCCTTATGAGGCATTTGATTCTGAATATAATTGGCACAATTGATTGCCTCAACCCAAAATGAAGAATCCATAGACCATGACTGTATCATACAATTGTCCATCTCCTGTAAATTCTTGTTCTTTCTCTTAGCAACACCATTCTTCTAAGGGGTGTAAAGAACTATAAAATGATGCTGCAAACCATGCTCAGTGCAAAAAATCCCTGAAAGCATGATTAAAAAACTCCCTCCCATTATCTGTGTGTATCCTCTTGATAGAAAGACCAAACTGCTTCTCCACAAATGTCTTAAAGATCCTAAATGAATCAAAGACATCAAACTTGTACTTAAGAAATTACACCCATGTACATCTAGAGAAGTCATCAATAAATGTGAGCACATATTTGGCCCCTAAAAATGAAGTAGTCAAAAAGGACATAAGGTCACTACATGTACCAACTCCAAGGGTGCCTTAGCACATGTGGCTCTACCCATAGGAAAAGAATCTTGGTGATGTTTTCCAAGTACATAACCTTGACAAACACCATCAGTACAAGAAATCTATGGGAGCCCAATCATAAGTGCCAATGTACTCATCTGATGTAGATATCTATAATTGACATGGCCAAAACACTCATGCCAAAGCCTACTAACTGTGTCTGCATGTGCTATAAGAGATGAAATTGAACCATCTGTACTCTCAAAGCCATCAAGTATGTATAAGCAGGATGCAGAATCAACACTCTCAGTAGCCACAACCAAATCGAGATCATGGAGGTCTTGAATAACCACATCATGTGGGGAGAACTCAATTGTCTTACTAGTGCCTGAATGGAAAATTTGATAAACAGAAAGGAGGTTTGTCAAAATTTCAGGAACAAGTACATCCTAAAGACAACCACCATCCAATGAAATAGAACCTGAACCCATAACTTTAAGTTGTATAGAGTCACCAACTACAATCTGTGAAGTGCCACAACGGGCAAGTGTAGTGACAAAATCCTGAGTGTGTGCCATATGGTGAGAAGCACCAAAATCTAGAATCCAAGTGGATCCTGAAGGCAATGCTCATGCAGAAAGAGCATGACCTTTCCCTGTGTTTAGGGAAGATGATTGAGGTGAGGTGATATGATGTTGTTGCATGGCCTCCTCTAAAGCCTCTAATCACTTCCAACACCTAGAAACTAGATGACCTCCATTGCCACAGAAACTGCAAGGATCACTTGATTTCTTCTTAGTCTTGGAGGAAGACTCGCCAGACTTAGAAGATTTACCCTACTTAGGGTTGGATTATGGTTTGGAATTAGACTTAGGCGGTGTCTTAGAGGAACTCTCACTGCTTGTTGAATCTATCTTTGGCCTCTGTTTCGGCTTATGCTTCCCTTGAGATGTTTGAGCTACCAATGCTTGGTTCTTTGATCCTGGAAGAGAATCCAACTGTGTTAGCTTGGCCTGTTCACATGTCAATCAATCACAAAATACCTCAATGGTAGGCATGGTAAATCATGGACCCAAATCATCCATGGTGGAATAGAATGTAGAAGAGAATATATGAAATGAACCTTGAAGCTTAGATAGAATCAGGTATATATTCTCGATGTCTATTTTGTTCTTACCACAACCATGTAACAATGGTCTGAGTGATTTGAATTTCATCATGAAATCCTCAATAGATGGAAAAGAATCGAGTACTAAGGTGGTCAATTATGCCTCAATTTGAAGTGCCCTGAACTAATTAATGGTGCCAAAAGATCATGAAACTTGGTCCACATAGCCCAAGGAGTTGTGCAACCCTCTAGGTGAAATAAAAGACAGTATGTAACATGTAATGATAGCAAACACATAGCCTCATCCACTATGTTTTTGTGTTGTAGAATCTCAAATGGACATTTCAACAAAGGTTGATCTTCATTCAAACAGGACCATAACCCCTTTGACATGAGAAGTATTGACATATGTGCCTTCCAGGTATGATAATTGTGTGGGGAAAGATGGTCAATAGATGAGTGGTCTTCCATGATGTTTATGGTTTTGAAATTTGTTTAATGAAAGAGTTTTTGTTTTCTAATATGTATATATAGAAATCAAGAAAAAAACACCCCCCACAAAACAAAAAACCAAACCCCAGTACAAATTTGAAAGCTGGAAAATGTGAAAAAGAAAAATTCACTTCAGACAATTCTTTGTGTACCTAGTAAATTTTTTGATGAAATAAACTACAAATCTAAAAAGAGCATTTAAACACCTTTCTGATGCCTATTCATTTTCAAAAATTGGAGTTCATATACAAAAGTTATGCCCCTGCGAGTGGAAAAATAAGTTCTAACTTTGACTGGAAATAAATGTAGTAAAATAGAAAAATCAGAGGAAATCACCTATATCACTAGATTGGGCCTAGAACCATCTTTCCGACGATATTTCGTTTTCAAAAAAATGAGTTTGTATGCAAAAGTTATGGAGAAAATACCAAAACTACTCCAAAAGGGTTTGGGGGTTAAGCCTTGCGGTTAGGCTAGCAGCTAGCATTAACCGCTAGCATTAACTGCTAGTTGTTAACCGCTAGCGGTTAACTAACGGCAGTGCCCTGCATCACTAGTTTTTTAATTATTTTTCTCGAATTGTGTCGTACCAAGCCATACAACCCAAAAATGGAAAAAAAATTGCCTCCTGAAGTCACTGTGTCTGATTTTGACAATTTGACAGTCAATTTTGGGGTTTTGGACGCTTTGAATGTGATGGTGAGGTCCTTTTGGGCTCAAAATGCTCCAAAATTTTAGGTACGCTCTAGATCTAAAAACCTTCATAAACTTGAAACCCTCGCAAATCTGATGTCGTGAATCCAAATTTGACTAAACAAAGGTCAATCTTGACTGATTCGAGCATTTTGGACACAATAGTGAGGTTCAACTTAACTCAAGATGCACAAAAAATTCAATTTCAAGACAGGATCCCTCAAAAAATGAACAAGAAGCGATAGATCTAAAGCTCTGATACCATGTTGAAGTTGAGAAATACAACCTCACGAAACCCAATGAACACCTGCAAGCAAATAACCTGTCACATAGAAGAGGTAATGAAACACAACAATGGTTCTTTGTTTGTCGTGAAGTAAAAATGCATTAAACAATAATTGAATTAATTACAATAAGATCAATCCTTATGAAAGGAGATCAAAACCCTAAATGTGAGAAATTAATAATTAATAATTAATTAATTGTTAATGGGCCTAAGTTTAGGTTAAGTGAAAAATAAAGTAAAGGTGACTTAATTAAGTAATTAACCTATTACTCTAACAAAAATGTGATGTTACCTATTTAAATTATAATTATATTGACATTTATGTTTTATAAATTAGACTAAGTATATCTATTGTAGAATGAGATACATCCCTACAAAAATATTATGTGTATCTTTAAAAATCTTTGTAACTTATTAAAAAATAAATCAAAAAATACAAAATGCATTCACTTAAATTATATAATAAATTTAAGAAACAAAATTAAGTGGTAAATACATATTTGTCATCAATTTAAAGTGGACAATCTTAAAAGACAAAGTTAAATGATAAGTATTTTTTCTTATATAAAAGATATGTTAGTTTGGAAGCTTTTTTATATCATTCATCTCGATGAATCAATAGTATACTCTGAAAATTAAAGTCACTTATTTCCTAAGATAACATTTAAATCAATTGAGGTAAAAAAAGAAGAAGAAGTTGAGTGCTTTTGTGCAATAGATGATTATGTATATGAATAAATAGATTTAAATTAATATTTTTAAAATTTAAAATGAATAGCAAAAAAAATCATTTCATTTTTTTAATTTGTAAGGTGTAGTATTACTTTTTTTTATTTAAGTTTGTTAAAATTATTTTATAATAAATTTGTTTAATAATATTAAAATAATTAAATTTAAAGTGGAGTTTGAAAAGTTATTTTTAGTAGATTTTGCCAAGTTATATTTGTTTGTCGAATCTCACTCCAGTTTTGGGAGGATTCCTATTATGAAGCTATTGGAAACACCATTGGAAGCTTTCTAAAGGTGGACTCTACAACTCAGGATCTTAGGCATACTATGGTGGCTCGTATTTTAGTTGATTTGGACATCTCCAAACTTCTCCATGGTGATGTGATCTTAATGGTGGAGGAAAAACCTTGGATCAAAGATGTTGGACTATGAGGGCCTCCCCTTTTGGTGTAGGAGGTGTTTCCTCACTGGTCATTTGGCCTCCTGGTTGCCCTCTTGCTCACTGCAGGGGCGTCGCTACTTGGTGGAAGAATGGTCTCTTGTACCATCTCACGGTTGGCTCTCCCTCTTCAAATGATTCCTCCAATGAGGGCGACCCTTCCTTGGTTGTTTCTCCCAAGGAGTCTAAGTCTTACTAGGCTCCTCCTTTGGCTATCCCTTCCATGGAACCTTTGTTGCCTCGAGGTGCTGTCGCTGTTTAGGCAAAACTTGCCCGTCCCTTGTTGAACGACTCTACAGGTCCTTTGATAGCTCCTATCTCCTCTTCTTCATTGTTAGCTCCTTTGTTGTGTGGTGGCTCCTCGCCCAGGGTGGCTGTTGAGGATTCGCTCCTCTCACCTCACTCGGTGGATTTCGATTCTGAGTTTTCCTAGTCTGTTGTGCAAAGGAAGAAGGGACTCCCCAAATATGTTACTTCTTTGTGCCCTTGGGTTAAGGGAGTTAGATTGGTCCCCTCAGGCTCTAGGGTTGTCTAGTCCTTGTTTGTTTTGCAATGGAGTTGTTGTTTGTGCCTGTTGGTATGTTCTATGGGGCCTATTGAAACACTATTTGTTCTTCTCTAGTTCGTAATTGCGGTTTGAACTAGCTTCCTTTTGTATGTGGGCTCTACGTGTGAAGGATACAACACCACAGCCAATGTTGTTTATTTAATCAAAAACATTTTATCAAAAGAAAATGATATATCTGTCAAGTTAAGAATAACTATAGATTCTTAAAGGGAAAAAATTACAATGATCTTAAGATTTCTTAATATCGTGATTACAATTATTGTTGTCATTTGAGTCCAAAATTGTACAACTTTGTATTTATTAGTTAAGTGGATGTCAATAATTTAAAATTTTGAATCTAAAATCTCTTTAACTAAATAGGTGCTACTATTGCTATTACAATCAAAATTTTAAGTTTAATATTTAAAACATGTGTATTTAGATCTTTGACCAAATAGATACTAATATTTATATTTAAAACAATTAATTTTAAAATTATCTTATATATAATTATAATTTAAATTGATCACATTTTAACTTTTAAATCTTTTTTTATTTTTCATTTAAAAATACTTCTACCCTAAATATCAAAATATAAAATCTACAACTTTACCATGTGAATTGGACAAGGCTATAGTCAACATTGAAAGAACCCATCAATCCTCTCACTCTCAGTGTGAACAACCAAGTATATTCATTCTTTTGGATATTCTAAGCATCTTCAAAGTTGATCATGATATTTTGATTTCACATGGTATTTATTTTCGAGAGTTTGAAGTCGTCTTTACTTAAAGCATACAATCATGTCTTTACTTTTTAGTTTCTCCCATGGAATTATAGAGAAGGGGCAACTGTTAGCTAGTGATTAAATGCATTACTTTCAACCAATCAAAATCCATTAAAAAAAAATTCATACATTATATTTTAATTTTCTTAAAGTAAAATGTAAGATTTTTAACTTTTCAAATTTTCAAAATTATTTTTCCTCAATATCATTAGCTCAAAAACTTTAAGTGATAAGATAGTTTTTCAAACATTTTCCAAGGCATTTTCCTGCCACAAAGACCATAATTAAAAAAATAAGGTTAAATTTTTATAGCATATTATATCAAAAATATTTACACAATTTCTAAAGGGATTTTTTGAACTCTTCAAAGTTGTTTTTCTACTCTCACACAAATTACTTGTTATTCTATCTTTTTTTTCATTACAAGCATTTATTTACTTGTTATATATTAAAATATAATTTAAAATTTCTTATCTAATATAAGAAAAATAATCTAATAACAAATTAAAATATAATACTATAATATATAACATTTAATATATATTTAGTATATTAAGGCAAGAGCTCGATTGGCTAAAGCATCCTCTTGCAAGCAAGAGGTCATGAGGTCTAGTCTCCCTCCCGTCCCTGTGGTATCACAATGCATGAAGTTTACCAAAGGCATCCAATTTATAATTATTTAACTAAAAAATTAGAATAGTTATTAATAAAAATTAGAATTATAATATAATTGATTCAAAAATTTATTGTTAAAGACCATGTACATGAAATGCAAGTACCTTGTTCTTCTTGTTAAAGACCATATACATGAAATATAAGTAATTTGTTCTTCTTGTTAAAGACCATACACATATTGGAAATGCAAGTAATTTTTAAAACTAATTGATTCATCAACCCTAGTAACGAATCAAGATGTTGATGTTGGGTTGTTTCCAACAATCGGGTAAACAAACATAGTAGCAGAGCGAGACACAAGTCAAAGGAGCAAAGTTGGAACCTCATCTGGCATACCTTCTTACTTGATACCCTATTGTAGCGCCCCTCCAAATTTATAGCCACTAGTCGGGGCACTAGTGGTAAAGATAGCAAGAACATAGATAGAAAAATAGAAATGGTCAATCGTTCCATGCCTGGCCCCAGTTTGATTGCACTGGTGTTTTTCTCAATTTGTGTACAGATAAACATTTGATAGGAACTTTGCAGCATCACAACTTTGTTGTATATTAATATTGAAATAAACCTACCAAATTAACTTTTGAACATTATATTTTATCCACTTACCTTACAATCAATTTATTTATTTATTTCATTTACTATAATTTTAAAATTATATATTTTAGAAGATTAGATTATGTGAAAAATAGTGTAATCTTGGCCCTTAAAAGCAAGCATAATTGTTGAGATCAAATAATGGTTACTTTGTTAAAGGGGGTTCATTTTATCTTTGATGTTAAAACCAATAATGACAGTGAAGCAATGATGCTCCTTGAAGGCATCAAGTTGGTGAGATCCATAAATTCTAAAACACTAGAGGTTGACAAAGACCTTTTATAGTAATCAAGAATTGCAAAGAGGGTAAGATTAAGGATTGGAGCTTTAGGAATAATACAAAAGAAGAGAGAGTTATTGCTATATTTTAAAATTAATGAAATTTGTTGTTATATTATAACTATTCTTGTCTTTTAGGAAATAGCGAAGAGAGGCGTTATTTAATGATTTTTTCTGAGATTAGTAAAAATGTTAAAGGAATGACCTATCAATGATATAATTTATCATGATACTCTCCTCACTCAATCGTACCCACCACCAATTTTTGCTCACCGCCTTAATTCTTTGCAATTTCTAGTGTTTGAACCTTTTTCATTTAGCAAGTGAAAGGGCACTTATCCGGGTGACAACGACTGGAGTGGCAAGATCTTGAATGCAAGTGACCCAAAGGTTGTGGAAAATATGATTAGCTCCTTTTATATTCGTCAATCCTTGCTTAAGATTTATTCAGTAATATTTTGTTTGTGAACTCTATAGAAGTGTGGAAATGCTAGGAAATAATAGCAAAAAAATTATAATGTAGCATCAAATGTCAATATGAGGAACTTCTCCCATGTGGAGGATGAAGCTATGGTGCTCTTTATCAAATGAGTTCTTCTTTAAGGGTTTGGACACAACATGGAGATCATCAATCGCAACCCTCTATCATCATCGTCATGTTGAGAAGCAACAAAAAAAAAAATTGTAGTGTAGCATCTAACTCCAATGTGAGAAGCTTCTTCCATGTGGAGGATGAAGTTATGATGACCTCAACCCTCTATCATCATATAAATGCTCAGAAACAACCAAAAAAATCATGTAACATCTGACTCCAATGTGAAGAACTTTTTCGATGTGGAGGATGAAGTTATATTGCTCTTCATCAAATGAGTTCTTCATCTTAAGGGTTTGAAAGCAACAATATGGTTATCAGAACACCATCCTCTATCATTATAGTTTTTTATTCCAATCTACTTGCTTAGGTGGCAAAAAGTAATTATTTTATGAATGGATTTTACATGTTCTTTCCCCTTTTTCCTATATTTTGCTGGTTGATGGCAGCCCAAATAAGGAATACCTTGTGCCTTCTCCTATTGTGGTTAATTTGGATCAATGGCTAGAAGCCCTTTCCAAAGGTTTTCAAATGTTGATTACCATATTCTCACATAAAATCATTTTGTGCAGACTTAGCACTAATTGTGGATAACCTAATTTGTGTGTCAATCTACTTGCCTGTGAGTAGGGCTTAAATTTGATGGTTGTATGACCATATTTAGAGATTTTTGGCGTAAAATACAATCAAGATTTTAAGAAGATTGTATCAGATGAAAGGAGAGATTTTGGATAGACTGTCAAAATTTATATAGAATTAAAATCACATATATATTTGATTTATATATAATTTTACTTACACTAAGGTATAACATAATGTTTTAAGGGCACTTTTGAATAGATAACCGTCATTAAAAAAATTGTTGACAGGCATGGTCGACCGTCAAATTTAAGCCCTGCCCGGGAGGAGCTTCTTTCCCGTTCTTCCCATATTTTACAAGTAGATGTCAGCTTATAGGACCACTCTAGGCCTTCCAATGTTTTGATTGACTCAAAGCAATGAGTAGGAAACATTGGTGGTGGTTTTTCAACTGTTATTACCGCATTTCTAATGTGGAGAAGTTTTATATGGTCCTAGCACTAGTCGTGAATAAATCTACAGGTTATCTGTCGTAATAACTACCTCCACATCTCAAGCGTTTTTAACCTCCCTACCCTTTCTCAATAAGGGCTGTCCTCTGCCCAACAGTGACTTTTGAGAGCCAGGTGTTGAAATTGAGGCTAGAGCTGATAGCATGGCCGCCTCAAGATCACTTCTAGTCTCGGTTCTCTAATTTGATTTTGCCATGTAGATGAAATTTTGGCTACCGTGCTTCAAAAACTGGTGAGAAGTCGCAAGAACTTGTGCCCTCTCTCCTCGAGTATAATTGGCTTTACCTATACACTATAATACCAACGACAAGATGCACATATTTTCTTGTGCCCAAAACTCAATGCATTAAACAAAGGGCATACAACAACAAAAACTTGCGTCATTAAAAGCTAAGAATTGACCTCCTATTAATAGATCGACAACCATTAACGTTTCAAAAGTGTGATCAAATAATGACAATTGCAATTTCCTAAAACAATATTTAACTTTAAATGTCAAAAACAATGCCTTCACTCTTTGTTGTGGTTTACCGATGCTTAAAAAATCCTTGCTTTCTACGACTCGCCGTAACTCATTAAAATTAAATCATTTAGATTTCAAAAGACAAAAGCAAGTCACAATACTTTCTTTAGTTGGGCGTTAAAGACTTTAATAAAATCTTTGATTGTACGCACATTACAAGCCCCTCATAGGTTTTACCGATGTTTAAAAATTCATTGCTTTCTAAAACCCACCCCGAATCATTAGAATAAAACAAAAAGCAAGCCACATGGCCTGTTTAGTGGGGTGTTACGGATCTTCAAAAAAAAATCTTGCTTGTAGAACACATTTCAAGTCACTAATGTTGAACATTTATCTGAAAAGGCAGGCAAAAAAGTTATATTGTCGTTGTCTAATCATGCAGATTTATGGTTATCCGTGGGATTTATACGTCTTACAAGAAGAAAATTGTTTACACAGCCCACTGCAACTTGCTAGCATCATGCAATCTTACATAAAGCATTTTACTTTGCAAAGAGTTGCCACTGGCAAGTCGTACATGCTATTCACTCCGGTAACTGAGTATCTTTAAAAACGATTGCTTCTATATTAAACATTCAACTGTTCAGATATTACAAATTTTAAATTCTCCTGCATGCTTTTAACAAACAAGTTGCATATGGTGTTAAGGCATATACAGATTTTAGTGTATATTTTCTCAAACAAGAGGCATATGGTATTAGGGCATTTATACAGATTTAAAATTCCCGAGTATGATTTGACAAACAAGATGCATATCATGTTGAGGTATGTTTAGATTTAAAATTCTCACCCACATGTTTCCACAAACAAACTGCATATGTTCCCAACAAAAAGATCTAATAGAAAGCAGAACACCAATGTGGAGAGGACAATGAGGTCAGTTAGGTAGATGATAGATGACACGTGTCATTGGGGAGAAGTTGGGGAGAGGATAGATGACACCTGCAATAATCACCTATTCAAAAGAAATGCTCCTTTTCCCATCAAAATATTAGAGACAAATAATTGGTACTTATTAGTAAGACGAATCTACTGTCATTCCATTTCAAACATTCATTTAAACAAGTCATTTAACTCATTTACACAGCAGCACATTCATCGATACAGATTCATAACAATCTTTCTTATTCTAGTAAGAATGATAGCAGATAGTATGGAATAGCAACACATTCGTAAACATTGCAAGGAATTCCATTAAAAAGATTGTCAAGGCATATACCCAACATAATTTTTAATTAAAGATTCACTAAAATAACAGATACACTTGTTGCAAGTGTGAGTACAATTAATCTTTGGCAAAATCCACAAAAATAACCCAAAGATCGAATCAAGCTAAAACAACCTATCTAAAAAGATCTCAGTAGTAGTCAGCAATTCTTAATAATTTGCTTGCATGTCTCGTAATTTATTTTACTATCATATTTGCAAGTCCTGTAAACTAGAAAGGTAAATCTTCACAACAATACAATTGCAGACTGTGCCTGTGCTAAGTGAAATCAATGTACACATCCAAGACTAACTAAATCTATGAAGCATCCCCTACACCAGAACCGACTCATTTCATAAGACACGCAAATCCCAAGACAATAATGTTGTGCCCAATTAAAGAAGTATAAATCCCTTCTTTCTAAAAGATCTATTATATATATAACGCGCTACTTCAACATAAACTTAAATCTATAGGAACATAACTTACTCATCAGTGAAAATTAATATTTTTGAAATAAAAACCTCATATTGCAGTGTACAAGAGCTTTATGAAAAAATTGCATCACCCCATCCAAAAGAAAACTACTATGGAATATAGATTTGATTGACAACCTTACAAGTTTCCGTGATTACAGATTTTGGTCATTCAAAATAAATAGCCCTCTTAATCAGAAGACAACTCAAACCTAAAAAGAAAGGTTGATGTTTCTTGCCGTCTAAAAGAAAAAAACTGAAAGTTTTTACCACTAATTCCCTACTCCCTCCCCAACATCTTGGGCAGGTACGAAAATTAACAATTTCCTGACAAAACCATCCCAATTATGCACTCACTGATCTGCTGGTACTGTCTTAATGATATCAGAATCGCCTGAAAATACAAGTCATATAAGCAAGGTCAAGAGTAAGCTATCTTGGACGAAACCTTAGAATAGATGGAGAAAGTACAAAATGCAATAATAATGATGGCATATATCCATTTTTCATGTCAAAAAATATATACCTGGATCTGTAATGCTAAGACAGCACACCCGATAATACTTCCCACAAGCTGTCCCTAGATCAACATTGTCTGCAAAAGGCAATTGCAACATATTATATGAAATAAATATCTGGAAACACACAAATGCTTCTAAACAAAATATCGATCGACACAAGAAGTAAATGACTAGACAATTTCACTGACTAAAGAATCAGATGATGTTGATAGGGAAAGTTGTCTATAACTGTTCAATAGACAAAGGTACTAAATTCACTTATGAAAGCCTGTAACCACCAACTCAACTCAGCAAAATTTAGGGTGTATTTGGGTTCAACTCTTAATTGGTAAGACTCATCAAAACATTGAACAATAAAAATTCAGCTTGGAACATAGAACGGCGCAAAAATTTGCATATTAATCCTATTAAAGGTATGTATTTTAATATACTAAATTCTTTTGTTATACAGCTCACTTGACTCTTGTCTTGCTGAGCAATTCATGTCATGCACTTTACCCTGAAGACAGCACACTTTGAAATCACACATATTTCAGGATGTCTGAGCCTATTCATATAGATATATAAAATATGTTCCAAATTGGTCAAATAGTTTGAGGAGGCATATACAACAGAAACAAGAAACACAGTGGTTCTACTGGGAAGTGTCTGTACGGTGGCATCTTGCAGATACAAGAAAGATATATTCTATTGCCAGCGGAGCACTACTAAAATCTATTAAGTAATACGTAAACCATTAGTTAGACATTAAAACAAGAGCTTCAATATTGTTAGTAGTAAATGAAACAAAAATGAAGCCCCCTTGATAGTATAAAGGCACAAATCTGACAGATATTTCACGACTATTTAAAACAGAATCTAACATCCAAATTTGTCCTGGTCATATTAAATTATACTATGGAGCAAGACAACACCCAGTATCTATTTATTAGTTGTAATAAATTGTACATCATAACCAAGCCACCACACTAGACACTTTTAGTCCAAAAAATCAGATAAGGAAAGAGTCTGCAATCAAGAACAGATCTCATTTCCACAATTACATAAGAATACAGGATTGGTGAATAGAAACAAAAACACTGAAAAGCTTGAGAATGGTGATTATGCTTGGAAGGACTATGACAAATGAAAATTTATTCAAATTCTATTTGTGGTTTTACAGCTCCTAAATCAGTTATATTTCCTTCAACCTTAGGTCCAAAGAAGCAATCAAAGACTAGACATTGTCAACTGTAAAGCTTCACAGAAAGTCATACAACTGAGACAAATACCTGATTTATGATTTAACTGAGCATTCCATGTTTTATCTTCATTATCTATTGACACAATTAAATTGTCTAATTCACTTTAAACCTTCTAACAAAAATTCCTGGCTTCCATAGAGACTATTAGAACATCATAAGGAAACTTCAGATAAGTAATGCATACATCTCAGATGTAAAACTTCGTAGAAATGACTTAAACGGCAACAATATACACAATTTAGAATGACAGTCCTTGTTAAGCAAGAAATTTTGGATGCAGCAATTACATTTGATAAAACTACAATATAATGGACTGCTCACTGCAGAAACCAAGCCATGTTGGTTTAATTTACGTATACCATTCTATGCCATTCAGACAAAACACAAATATTGCAAAGAACAAAATCAGCAAATCCAACAAAAAATCTAAGAGAAAGAAAGAAACAGTTCAATGCCAAATATACTAGACATCTTTCTAGTTCAGATCATCAAGCAGGCAGAAGAAAATAATGCATCTGATATGATAACATGCCTATTTCCACTCTAAAAAATGGCAAGCCAGGTCCAAAAGGATCATATCTGATTCTTCTAATATTTCTCATCAATGACATTGGAAAGAATTAACTTACTTCCATTGAAATGGTGTACCCCAATCTTTGCAAGCATGGCATAGTACTCTATTTCTGATCTACGAAGAGGAGGACAGTTGTTTGCGATTATAATAAGCTTTCCTGCAGATCAAAAAGGCATATAATAGTCAGTAACCTGCCGATTAAATAAAAAAAAGTAATGAAAACCCATTCTCTTCAACATCTGAAAATGCACAAGAAATAAATGTAAATTCCATAAACCATAAGTTAAGTACATAGCTTATAAGATCAAGAAATTTACTAACATCATGAGAAACCTAAAACAAAGAATCCTACACATCCAAAATGAAGTTTTCCCGATTTTTCCTAATATATCTTTGATCTTTCCCATTCATTAGCATGTCTCTTTCCACTGAAGTGAGATTCTTCAAATGTTCCTTTGATTATTTGAGAACTTTTTTTTACCAAATAGTGATTAAATTATTAACAGTCATTAGGTCAATATTGTAATGGCAAGTTATATTAGGCCAACATGTAGCCAATTTGGTTAACACTGAATCTCCAATATTAGCTCATTAATCAGAAAAATAAACCCATGAAAAAGATGAATCACTAAGACAATATTTTGACCATGTTAAAAACTCGGATTTGGCAAAATCTTAGCAGATAAAAAAAATTACATAAATACACAAAATAAACTTAACTAATGCATGCCATGCATAAAGAATGAAGTTAGAGAACACATAAGTATATTCTGATCATAGTGGCATTACTCAAAATCAAGACCAATTCAGCAAACTAAAAGTACAAATGGAATTCAATTACCCAAGATTTAATTGCAGGGAGATAAAAAAAAACCACTGAAGCTTCCAAAAACGGGGGAAAATGTAGTTTTTTTTATTTCATGCCAAATAAAGGGAAAAACTCTGCACTTTGTTTGTCCTTGCCAAAAAATCCAAAACAATTTTAATGTTTTTGCCTTTCTAAAACCAGACCAGGTCTCTGGAGGGGTCAGCAGCTCCCAGCTGGGACAAGATTCAGCACCCTAGGCACATTCCCTGCTGCAATACGGGGCAGAATAGAGGAGCACAACCCCACCACCAGGCCCCAATTAAGGACTTCGAGGCTACAGGGATAACATCACATATCCCATTTTTCATAATTTTATGACTTTTAACCAACTGTTGATAAATCCTTTTAATCACTTGAGAAGTCGATAAATCCTATTCATTGAAGACAAAATGGGCAAAAACCAAGGTTACCCCAAGTTTCCGGGACGGGGACGGCAAGGGACGGCGGGACGAGTCCCCAAGTTTCCGATTTTTGAGGCCAAAATTAGGGACGGCAGGGGACGGCTATATAAAAATATAGGGAAAATTTAAAAAATATAGGGAAATTTTAAATATTTAACAGATAACATGAATAAGGCATGCATGATACACATTATAGAACATTAACATATAACATTTGTGTTCAACATTATGCCAATACTCAAAGTCAATAGTCAATACGCATTCAAAATTAACATACAGTTACACAAATCATAAAACAACCTCCTAGTTATAATTTATAAACTTATATCAAAATGCCCAAAGGCTACATTGCTGCCATATAGTTTAAAAGTTTGTTATGAAAATCAAAATACAATATTGTATGTCTAATGTATGGAACAAGATAATCCTTGATTATGGCTTTGACTACAAAAGATGCAAAGATTTGCAACGGGGGATATGTATTTTGTAGGTTTAATGATCATGATTCATCATTGGCCTATAACATGCTTAGACCTATAGTTTTAATGAGGTTTTGGGGGAAACACCCCAACAAGATTGAGGGGTAGTGCCCCTGTAGTGCCCCTCGGGGCAGGGGTCTGGGGCAGCTGTCAAGGGGGCAGCTAACAGAGAGTCAGGCAAGCGCCCCTCGGGGGGCCAGAAGCACTGGCTGGGGGAGGGGGCGTCGAGGGGCAGCGCCCCATACGTCAGGGGGCAGCGGGCGTCGAGAGGGCCACCCCCAACCAGCAAATGAAGACCTTCAAAACCACACAAACCTTTACACCATTTAATTAAAAAATTTGTAAATTAAAGATTGCAATTTTTTTAAAAAATCTATGTTTTGGCTTTCAAAGCGTGGGGGCGGCCGGCCCCGAGATGGGAGGGACGGCTCAGCCCGTTCCTCCCCGGGAGGGTCATCCCCTATTTGGTCCGTCCCCCGTCCCCGGGGACGTTTCCTGAGTTTTTTCAAAAAAGGGGGACGGTCCCCTGCCGTCCCCTAGCCGTCCCCCAGTACCCGGGACGTCCCCGGAACCGGGACGGGGGATTTTGGAGGGGGGACGCGTCCCCGGGTAACCCTGGCAAAAACTAAAGGGTCTGTAATTTTTTTCAGGTGACAAGCCTGAAGGGATTACTCTGAAAAAAAACTCTAGAGCTGTAGAGAGATTTACAGAGAAACTCACAAGTTCATCTGCAGTACTTGGCTCACAGAGTTCATAAACTGTGATTTTGACTAAGAGACTAGCTGTCACAAATCACATTGTGTGTTGTGAAAGCAAAACATAATAAAGCTTAAGCTGGGACTTTCCAGCTTCATGTAACTATTGTTTATGCCAAGGTTCGACCCTGCATCTTGAAATATTGCCTTTTGATCATGTATGTTACTGAAAGATTCCACAAAGAAATCACTCAGCAACAAATCCAACTTGTTAAAAATTATTCCAAAAACAGAAACCTGATGCATTTCTTTGTGGGCGTGCTTGATCAACCTTTTTATGTAGATAGACAAACTAAAATCATCTGCTGTTTCTGCCTAAATATGCATAATATAATAACACACAATGACTTCAACCATTTCTAGAATCCCACAAGTACTGAATGGACATATATTATTCTGGATCTGGATTAACAAAGAAAAACCAACTTAAAGATCGCCCTAGCAGGGCGCTTTACCATTTTAACAACAATAAAGATTAGCCAACTCTCAAAAACCCTATCACATTTGCTAACAATCAGGATATCATTACCACTTTAACATTTACTAGCTTTGTTCTAGTGCATAAAAATCAATCTCGTACAATGATAACAGACATCAAAATTAAAGGTAAGTCTACTGCCCTAGAAGTATGGAAGGCAGATCTAAATCATAAGACCGAAAACTTGTTTTCACCACTTCCTAATATCTAAAAATAAGAGATTATGCACGGCCGAGTACCAAGTGCCCTCAAATTTAGAATACCTCAAATTCTCAACACCGCAAATTAGCTATTCCAATAGGGATAATCTTTTTAAATGCTCATGTGGTAAATCAGCAGGACTCTCATAGCCCGAAGTTCAATTTTAGGTGCATAATTTATGCTAGAATGCTGTAACTCTAGCTGAGAGCACCCGAAGACATGACTCTGATGCAACAGCTATTTACGAAATCCAGGAATACATTTTCATGAAATCCAAACAACCCAGATGAACCAGCTAATTTCCCAAATCCCAAAAATAATGAAAATGTTAATACAGTTTCATTTACAAAGTGCAACCAATCAACTCTCGCGAAAAGCTAAAAAAGCAATAAGTCTTCAAATTCACTTGCAGATTCATACGCTCCCAATATTAAATCTGTAAAACTTAGGAAAAAAAAATACCTTTGTTGGTCCTGATAGACTTGAGGGTAGTTTTGTAACCTAGCGTGTATTTTCCACTTTTCATCACAAGAGCCAACCTGTTGTTGATGCTCTCATGAGCCTTTTTCTGCAACAACCCATTACCATTATTCCTCGATTAATCTACATAGCAAGAACTCATCGCATGCCGAAAACAATAAAAGAACAAAAAATATCATCAGTCCTCCGTAAAACTCCATACAAACACAAAGCACAACCCAGAAAAAAACTGAGGAATCGTACGAAGATCGGCGATAAATGGGTATACATACTGTTTTCTTAGTGGCCACCATTTTGCCTATGGAAGAAAAAGCCCAGCCACAGACGCCTTAAAATTCTCCTGTTGCTGGTGAAACCTGCAGAGAGAAAAACTTCGCTTTGAAAAGGGTTTTAAAACTCGGAAACCCTAGCGAGGCACAAACCTCATTAATCTTTTCAAACCCTAGCGAAATACCTCTACCTAGTTACTGTTTTACCTTAGTGTAGTTCTTTTAATGGTCTTCAATTGGCGGGTCAAATGCTTGCCATGTTGAGATGTTGTGAAGGAAAATAAAGCTCCTTAGGTTTTTAGTCTAGGTTTGTAATAAATTTTATATTTAAGGAATCATTTAATTTGAATTGATAAATTTGATAATTTATGAAAGTAAATATAAAAGAAAAAGGTATTTAGTTTTATGGTTGAAGAATGTATGTTAATCAGTGATTTTTTTAATTAAAATAAAATAAATTTGAAAAAAGATGTTTTTCTTTCTAATTAAATATGTGTTTTATTTGGTATCAAGTTTGTAGGTCAAGGTCCTCATCGACAAGATTTGGGTGGCAAGAGTTCTTAATTTTGGAATTGGCAAATTTTTTATCACATACTTAGGTCTACCTTTAGCATTGGGTATAAGTAACTCCAAACTCTGGGACCTTTGGTTGAGAAAATAGGAAATAGGATGACTTCCTGAAGTGGAAAATGGCTTTCATGGGCAAGGAGGATTGTAATGCTAAAGGTTGTGATATCAGCCTTACCCATTTACTTACTATCATGCTTGGCTCTTTCCAAAACTGCGGCAAATACAATTAACAAGGACATGAGAAGGTTTTTCTGGCAGGGAGCCTCATAGCAAAAGAAATATCCACTCATTACTTGGGACATGGTCTACAAGGTGAAGGAGAATGGAGTGGTGGGCCTTCGTGACATTTTGAAACAAAATCATGCTTTGGGAGCAAAGCTAATTTGGATCATGAATAAGAATAACAAGGAAAAATGGGCAAGGATTCTGCAACATAAGTATCTTGTCGAAGAAGCAGCGAATAGTATCTTGCTCACAAACGATTTACCCTTGGGCTCAAGGATTTGGAACTTCATGAAGGCTTGTCGTCCCCTTATTCTGAAACATCTTACTTGGGACATTAAAGATGGGAAATCTACAATGTTTTGGGAGGACTCGTGGGGGGGATATCCACGCTTGGATAGTATCTTAATGATGGAACAGTCAAAAGTTGTGTTACAACAGTTGTGGGGAACCAAGGTCAAAGACTACCTCAAAGAGGAGTGGTTTGAGGGGCGGTTGGTTTGGTCATGGAAGGACTTAAGCACTATTCCCATTCCGCAAGAGGATAGGAAGGCTTTGTTGGATATCCTGGGACATAGATCAATAGTAATTAGAATTGGTGAAGATAATTTGGTTTGGAATGGCTCACCCACAGGATCCTACAGTGCAAAGGAAGGATATGCAGCATTGTGTTTTGAGGAGAGGAAGTCCTCCTTGCCATTGGGGTTGTGTTGGAATAAGCCATGTCTACCCAAAGTGGGTGTTAGGAACCAGATGAAGAATAAAAAACATAAACATAAATCAAGCATGGAACAAGAACATAATCACAACACAGTGATTTACCCTAAAAACCCCAAACCGGGGAAAAACCAGCAATGAAGATCTTCATAATAACCCTCAGCCCCAACTGGGCTAAGCCTGGAGGCTTCAACCAGCCACACATACAATGGAGTCACCAAGCCATTATATAGACTTCCATACATGCAAAACCATGGGCTCAAAATCACTTATGGTTAATCCACTAACTCTAACCCAAGAGCTAGTTTAACCCAACAATCCCCCCTTTAAACTTGGTCTTGGGGTTAAAATCAAACCCCCCTTCCACAAGCACATACCAAACCTTTCCTTTCAGGGATCAAGCAAGCCATACAAGGTCTTACAGCCATCAGCCCAAATACATGTATTAAATTTTACATTCAACTCCACTACAATTTTGTTCTTGCTACAGCCAGCCTTGGCTGCGAGCACCTGCATACAATGACTTTAACCAGGCAACATGCCTAGAGCAACAACCACAACCAATTGTGCACAATCGAGAGAAATCCAAATTCATCTTGAAAGCCAAACAAGACCTCCATTACAACTAGAATGAGCGCATTCACCGCGTCGCTTCATTAACATTCCAGCTGCACACATGCTCAAACTTCTCCCATTCTCCAAGGCCCAATCTTCAACTGATTCCTTCAGACTTCTTCAAGCTTGTCAGGCTAAGAAATCTTCACAGAAGAAATACCCAGAACCTTAAACACCAGAAAATCTTACATGCATCAACATGCAAGCACATACAAGCCACATGCGAGTTCATGCAACACACATGCAAGTACATGCAACTCACAAACCCTGCACATGCAAGCAAAAAGCAAATCCCAAACCTTGCTCTAATACCACTTGTTAGGAACCAGATGAAGAACAAAAATAAAAACATAAATCAAGCATGGAACAAGAACACAATCACAACACAGTGATTTACCCTGAAAACCCAAAACCGGGGAAAAACCAGCAATGAAGATCTTCATAATAACCCTCAGCCCCAACTGGGCTAAGCCTGGAGGCTTCAACCAGCCACACATACAATGCAGTCACCAAGCCATTATATAGACTTCCATACATGCAAAACCATGGGCTCAAAACCACTTATGGTTAATCCACTAACTCTAACCCAAGAGCTAGTTTAACCCAACAATGGGCACATTTGTGTGGGCAGCAATTCAAAGCAAAGTGTTGATAGCTGATAAGTTCTGCAAAATGGGATTCGAAGGGCCTTCAAGGTCTGCTTTATGCAAATCAGAGGAGGAAGATACGAACCACTTGTTTGTCCGTTGCCCATTTGCCCAAGCTGCTTGGAAGTGGCTATGTGTCAAACTTGGCTAGGCTAGGGCACTACAAAATGACATTTGATCGTTCTTTTCGTTGTGTCCTATTCTCAAACATAACTCTTTGTGCAGTGTCTTTTGGTTAGTAAGTCCTTCCACATTGGTATGGGAAGTTTGGAAAGAGAGGAATAGAAGAATATTCTTAGAAACAGAACGAAGCTTGCCAACTTTCATCAATTGCCTGGAAGCAGTGATAGTGGAATTAGTGAATAACAGGGTGGCTAATGGAAGGTGCAAAGATCTTTGCTTTATAGAGTGGGATGCGCAGATGCGAAAGGTTGGCATGGTTTAAAAGTACCACAGGTTGGTGCTTTTAAGATGGAAGGGGCCAAAAAGAGACAAACAAAGGCAGTATGGCAACCTCCCCAAGCTAGCTGGCTTAAGTTAAACTTTGATGGGGCTTCGCAAGGAAACCTGGGCATCTCAGGAGCTGGATGCATATTAAGAAATAGTCAGGGTCAATCATTGGGTATTTGTTTGATTCCTTTACCAGTAGGCACCAACACGATTGTTGAACTCCATGACCTTCTAGGAGGCCTTGATTTATGCAGAAATATTGGTGTAAAGAGGATGGTCATCAAAGGGGATTCAATGATTGTGATTCAAGCCTTGAAAACTGGAAGGTTGCTAAAATGTAAACTCCAACCTCTCTTAGATGATGCAATAAATGCCATACAAGGCTTCAAATCCTTTGAGCTTCAACACATCTACAAGGAAGCAAATGCAGAGGCTGAAAAACTAGCTAATGAAGGTTTGGATGGGCACAGAAGAATAACAACATTTGAATCCACATTTAAGCTCTAGGGAAAACATCCCCCATGGTGGCTAGGATGGCAACGCTTTGTGTCTTTAAGGGCTCTTAGGACACTTCTTAGGTCGGCCTGGGGGACAGATTAGAGGTGCTTTTTCGAAAGCACTTGGTGGTTGTGAGCATAGAAGTCGTAGTTTGATTGGGAGTTCATGTGCTCGATGTTTGGGTTTTCTTGTCTAGCTTTGTCCATTGCGTCTGGGTGGTTTTTGTACATGGTGGTCAGGGGAGTGGCTGCAGGTTGTTTTGGGGCCTACTGGAAGTTGCTCGTGGCTCTAGCCATGTCCCATGTGCTATGTATGGATCATGGCTTACCAAACAAAATGTATTTTTGCTATAAATTAATAAAATCTTCATTTACGCATCAAAAAAAAAGTTTGTAGGCCAAGGTCAAGTCCCTAGCCATGGATTCATCCTCTAAGTCTAGACTCAACTATATACAATTTAAAAGTATACTATGTTGCTTGCTTGGATAATCTTTGTTTACTTTGCTCTTTTTTTATAGTTGAGAACTCCTGGTATTTTAAAACATCTAGAAAGGGTTATAATTTCATTATAAGGAGACAATCTCTCCAAGGTCAATCCCCAAAAATATGTACAAATATTCAAAGACACCTAGCAAGGGTCCTTGAATGATGTATGCATTTTCATTACTCTTCTAGTGTACCATACTCATATGTGCCTTTATTAATTGCTCCTTTAATTAGTCGATAGGCTATTTACGTGGGGAGACCCCACCAGGATCTCCCCCAGTCTAATGCCACAAGGGAGAAGTTCACGGCTGTCGGGGAACTCAACGGGGCTGTAGTAAATGTTGTTATGCTCATAATCAGACATATCATGCTAGGTTTCAATGTGGGCTTCGCATATCAGGTAAGTTCATGAGCTTCTTACCCCCAGTTCTTGACACAGTAAATAGAGATCTGAGCCACTATAATGGATTTTCAAGCAGTTCCCATATACTTGTCAGAAATGGCACTGCCCAAAATGAGAGGAGGTCTAAACACAAGATTCCAGTTATTCATTGGAATATGTGTGTTGACGGAAAATTTGATCAACTATGGAACTGCGATGGCAGTTGTCTTTGGGATTGGCGGTCATTCCGACCGTGATCATGACTGTGGGATCCCTCATGTTGTCAGAAACACCCAATAGTCTAATTGAGCGGGGACAGTTGGACAAGGTAAAGGCTATGCTCCATAGGATCTGAGGAACACCTAATGTGGAGGCAGAGCTAGAGGATTTGATGGAGGCTAGTGTTGTATCCAAGATGGTGGACCAACCCTTTCACAACATTCTAAAAAGACAATATAGGCCCTAGTTTGTCATGGCTCTGCTCATTCCTTTCTTTCAGCAGATGACAGGCATCAATGTCAATCTTAGAATGACGCCAGCCACAATGGAGTTCTAAGGCAAGCAATTGTTATTGAGGATCAAACCATTTGTATCATCCTTGCTTTATTTTTGTAGATGCAAAGATGACTCTATTATATATTCATATGTTGTGTGACCATCGATCTTAATTTGAATGGAATAAAAGAACTACAATTCAATGCACCATTTCGATCTGTTGATTATTGTTGAGTGTACTATGTTATAGTTGAATCTTTTAAGGCATACAATATGAGCAAGTGGCCCGAGTATTTTACAAAAATCATAGAGTGTTATTGGTGTTTGCAAAAATTTATGCCCTAGGTTAATCACATTCATCTTCACATTCCCTTTGTCTTTGTGTCTCTTCTTTTTCCTTATGTCCCTTCATCTTCATTGATCGTTCTCTATAAATTATTTATAAAGAGACATTAAAGATGCATTACAAAAACTTTATTTATTTTTGTTGTTATCATATAGGGATTAAAAACACCCACTTTTCCCATGGATGTAGCCAATTGATTGGTGAACCACGTAATTTCGTCATCTCTATGTGTTTGGTGTTTTGTCTCTATTTAATTTGTTGCAGGTTTATATTGCTCTGTTCTGCGTTGTTTTTCTTAACACATTATGTACAACGGTTCACTCCTTGTTGCTTTGAAATAATTACCATTCTAAACATAATGATGCAATTTCTAAAATGGATTTAGTTAATACAAAACTTCTAGCTATTAAAAAATCACCAATTAAATCACACTAAATGGGTGAAAAGAAAGCATTCTTCCAGAAACTTGATCTTAGGTTTCAATTTTGTTTTTGAAAATTTGAGTATTAAGGGGTGCTTCCTCATTATATTGGAAATTTGGACATCAGTGAAGCCACGCTTCTTCAAATTATGACTAAAATGCTCAACTTTGTCAAGGGTTCGATGATTCTGCAAGTAGGGGGGCCATCTGTAAATCCAAGTGATATCGACCTTAGACATGTTATATTTAGTGGAGGCAAAGTCTGAGAAGAGGTTTTGTGTATGGCCATTGGGAATGGCAAGGCATGACAAAGCAGTGTGAGAATGAAATGGACCCTTAACAAACTATTTGTGAGAATGGAATGGGTGTATATCAAACAGATCGGGGATAACATGGTTGTCGTGTTTGAACTACTGTGGAGCTGATCAAACAACAAGAGAGTAAGTTAGGGTTTTCTAGCAAAAATATTTTGTTTCTAGTGATTTAAACTGCTATTTATGACAAATTAGTCTGTGGTGCCTATCAGCTATTACGTTGCACATATTAATTGTGCAACTGCTAGTTTTATAGAATAAGTGGATTCTAGATAATGCTTGATGGTTAGAATGACTATATTTAATGTATTTAAATACTAGCACATAGCATCAAATTTTACATTATGTATACTTAATCAACTTAAGATAGGAAAATGAATGGACCTAGTTGGCCAATTTTGGATTTTGGCAAGTAAAGGTCACATCTAAAACCATAGGGTTGTAGGAAATAGTCTTGGGTGGTGGAACGGTTATATATAGTGACTAATGTGATAAGTGTACAAATTAGGCAAATGCATTGGAGTGTGTGTGTGTGTGTGAGAGAGAGAGAGAGGGAGAGAGAGAGCAAGGATAAGGTAGGGGCTAAGTGCATGGGGATCCATATACATAGATATGGATAAAGGTTAGGGCAATGAGCCCAAATTTGTACAAGATTTTTCTATTTGTTGATATGTACATACATCAAGACATTTCCTCAAAATGGGAACAAAACTAAATGGAAAATGAGATATGTATAAAAAATTTACCATTACAATTTTCCCCCACTTTGAGATGCATGTGAATCCTTAGAATGAGCATGCATCTCAAAGTATGTAATGCTCACAAACATGCATGTAAATTAAATATTCAAAACATCAAAGTACATGAAGGGGGTTCTATATAAATTAATGGACCTTGCAAGGTATCCTCATGTAAGTGTGTCTTTGGTATGCACTCTCAAAGGGAATTTATAAAATAGAAGGATGCAAAGAAATGAAGGAGAGGTATAATCACACATGAAAGTAATTGTGGCCTATGGATAATCAAATAATCATATATATTGTGTCAATCAATAACCATAATGATTACATCATGTGTAACATCTAGAAAGATAAGGCATGATAAGTATATACGAGATGAAGACACTACAACAAATCCCTATGATTTTCTCCATTTTTTGCTTCCACCCACTATTTTAATGTATTTTTTGCTATTTTTAAAAAGATGTCAACACTATATTATTGGGATGGTGCTATTTTTGGTATTTATTTGCATCGGTCAGGACAAGGTGGCACAAATTAGTGCCTTCTTTAGTGTTGATATTAGCTTTGAGTGTGGCACCACTGTTAATGACGCCTTTGGCTCTAAGTTTAGCTTTGAGTTGAGCGCCACTTTTAGCTTCGATTTTAGCACTGGTTTAGACACCCTATGTCAAGAGACTTATTTATATGTCTCATCGATCATGTAAAATAGTGAAATGTAAACAAGATACAGGCATATCGAGGAGATAAACACTTACGTCACATCTACAAGGTATATCTACAAGTGCTTGACGAAACACAACTCTTGGATATAACAAAGTAATGTTGATGAGACATTAAGATATCAGTAAGACAAATAAGATTGTCTCATCGACACTCTTCAAGTAGTGATCAAAAGCATACATCGTTAGCCCACTGGGAAGGTGATCAACATATGCAATAGAGCAATATACACCGCAACCCCACATAAAGAAGCCTTGAGCAAGGCGGTAGTGCGGTAAACAACTGAAGGGAAGGGAAAAACACTGCCACACCGCAACAATAATCACAAGTCTCCCCGACATGGTAGAGTTACACTGATATATAAAGAAATATTGCCGAAGGAAAATATCGATGAGACAGTGGCATATCGACAAGATATATTAACTTGTCTCATCGACACTAGCAACCAACATCAAAGGAACATAAGATCTAATGTCAATGAGACATTGAGATATCGATAAGACAATGAAGATTGTCTCATCGACACTCTTCAAGTAATGATCAAAAGCATACACTGCTATACTACCGAGAAGGTGAGCAACATATGTGGTAGAGTGGTATACATTGCAACCCCGCAACAAGAAGCCTTGAGCAAGGTGGTAGTCTAGTAAATAGTAGAAGGGAAGGGAAAAACATTGACATACCACAACGGGTATAATAAGAGACAATAGTAGTACGATAATCGTGGCATAATTACAATTTACAACACTAAATACAACAAATCATGTCATTCACAATCCATTTGAATAAATCATTTGAATATAGCCAGCCAAAATACTCTAGAACTCTAATAAAAATACTCTAAAAATTTTGTTGAAATATTATTTTCAAGCATAGCTCACCAGAATGGAGTTTTCATTTTAATAAACATACAATAAAACCTTTGTTGAAACCTTATTTTCAAGCATAGTCTACCAAAATGGAGAAGTGTTTTAGTAAAGACTGACAAACAATGGTAAGGAGATGTGTGTGATAGGAGGCATAGGATTCATTGTTGTTTATCTCATATCTGCTCTGATCAACAAGGGTTACAATGTTCACGCTATTGTTTGTAATCCAAGTATTTAATTGACATATGTTTGCATAATCTCAAATTCCTTCAGATGCTTTTGAAGTATCAATGTATCCTATATATAGTTTAAAATGATTTCTTTTAATTTAAAAAATAAATCAGATGTTTTTGAAGTATCAATGTGTCCTATATCGGTTTTAGAATAATTTCTTTTAATTTAAATAAATAAATAAATGATGTGTTTTCCCGTGATTAGATAAGGTGGAGATCTCCTAAATCTGCCCTAGCACATTGTCCTCTTTCGCACTGTGTTCATTACTCCATTTGCTAGGGTTTTGCATTTGACATCTTTAATATCTTCACGATAGTGGCTTTTAAATAGATCTCAGACTTTGTTTTAATCTTTATCATGGTAACCCTTGAGTTCCATAATCCACCTTCAATCTCTTCTAAGAACATTGTCTTAAGCTAGACTGCATAGTATGCATATAAAGCAAGTCCTTCATACCTGCCATTGTTCCAAACCACCACTCACCACTTTGCTTAAAATGTTGCCTCCATAAGCACAATAGCATGTTTTAAAATCATGGTTGCCAGTGATTGACCATTAAGGTCACTACTTTCATCAAGATACACTGATATTTTTTTCTTCAAACTTAAGGCATGATGCAAGATAACATTGCGAATTGTTTGTTGTGTACAATTTGATTTTCTTGCACATTTACCGCTTTGCTAAATGCCTTTAAGATTGGATATTGTACCATCAACTGTAATCTCAAACAACTCACTCACTATCACTTGAAGATTCCTTTCATGAGCATCCTTGTATAAAATCAAATTATTCCCTATAGACTACCTACTTACTTACTAGTATAGGGGACTCATTGTTTCATGGTATTGAGTTTTATTTAAAAGGGGTTAATATGTGGCATTTTTATGTGTAGGAAGAATATATTGTGATGCAACATTCGAGTATGAATGGTTTAGGAAAAATTGGATTGGTATCGGTGTCATAACCATGTTGGATTGTACCTTGAGTCAATTTGAAACACTTCCGGGTGTTTTTGATTCGAAGCAGAACTTGTGTGTAGGAATTTCCAAATATCCGACAGAGGAAGTTCCTGCATTCTAAAGATAAAAGTATAAATATGCTTGTCCAGTTTCTGATCCAACCTGACATCTTTAATATCCGATAGAGAAAGATTGTACATTCTAAAGATAAAATCACAAATCTGCTTGTCTTTGTACAATTGCTCATTTGAATTATTTCTTTAACAGTTTTAGGTCCACATCCATGTACATATCGTCTTCTTTTGCTAGTTGAATGCTCAATCTTTGCATTTGCTCCAATCTCCATCTATAATAATCAACAACATGCATGAATTTATGATTGTACCTTGAGCCGATGTGAAACACTTCTGGGTGTTTTCACTCCAAAGCAGAACTTGTGTGTAGGAATTTCCAAATATCTGACAAAGGAAGTTCCTACATTCTAAAGATATATTCTATGAAACATTCCTTATTTTCTATGAAACAGTGTATATATTCTTGTACTTGTAAATATTCTTTTATTGTTATGTCTATTAAAGAAAACAAAGTTTGAATAAAAAATGCTTCACCCTTTTTGTAAGTGGGTATGTTTAAGGAAAAATTTACAGTGTTTACATTTTTAGTTTACTAGTTTCAAATTTTTATTTGTTGTGTATATAAAATTGTATGTGCTCTTTATCTCTAACGACATAAAACAGTAATGTCATCATAATTAGGGTTTTCAATTTCAACACCATCATTGTCCACACTTTTCATATCCTATTCACTTTTAAGTACAATCATCAAATTTTTTTATTTTATTTATTGTCCCAGTTAATCTTGATTCCTTTCAGCACAACACAATAGGTTGCATGTTAAATTTCAAACATTTTCTTTGTATTTTTTTGTATATATTATTTTCTCAGTGCATCATTATGTAACAACAATTCCACTTCTAAGATATACAGTAAAAATAAATGAAAGCACATGTTTGCTTTGTCAAGGGAAATATATGGTGAATACCCTATGTCTTTCAGATAAGTGTGCAAGCAAAATAAGACATAACTAATTGAATCTGATTTTCTACTATACAATAATTTTTTTATGCGGAGGCTACAACAGTTTATCATGGAATAGTTTTGGCTAAGTAACAAGGTGTCTCTAAACTATGGCTAGAGGGGGACTCTCTTAATGTGATTAATTGTCTTATGATGAAATGTCCTCCTTCATGGTCAATTGCCAATTTTATTAATGACTCGATATTTATTATTAACTCTTTTGAGGAGATCAAAATCACACATGTTTTTTGTGAAGCGAACATGATGGTTGATGTGATTGACAACATGGGAGTGGCTGAGAGATCTGAGTGGGATTCTTTTGAATCACTACCTCTTAATCTGAAGTGTATTTCTAATGATGACCAACTGGCTTGTTTCTAGGCGAGATGTTCTCGGGGAAAGGTTTGGGTTTTGCATGTTGCTCTTTCAGTTTCATTATTCTTTCCTTGCTTTTCGTAGAAGGATGGACTAGCGGTTTTGGCAAGGTTGTACTTGGAATGATAAGCCCACACGTATTGTGGGTGTTTGTTGTGTTGTTTTGAGTAGCCCCTATTTCATTTTACTTTTTCATTTCTTCTAGGTGTTCTTGGGTTTTCATTTGTTGCCTATCACTATGAGTGGTGACCGTTGCAGAATTGAGTTGAGTTCCTATGAAGAGTTTCAGAAAAAATGCTACTATGTGGGAGCACTTGGAACTAGGGGGGTTACTCAATTTATGCAGAGAATTCAAGGCCCAAACCCTGATGTAACAAATTTCTTTGTGAAAGGATGGAATGGGAGGTCTCTGCATTACCAGGGCATTGAGTTTTGAATTGATGAGGATTTTATTGTGGAGGTAACTGGTCTTTCAGTTGTTGGGGGAAAATTTTAGAGATAGGGGAGCGACTAAGAAGGATTTTGCGAGTTTCTTTAAACATGACGAGAGGAAGAAGATTAAGGAAATTGGAAGTGAAGGTTATGCTAGGAAGTCCTGTTATGCCTTGCATAACCACCCCATTTTTAAATTTGATTAAAATGGGACCCTATTTTTCTTTCACTCTTTGTGTTTTTCCCCCTTCGATTTTGAGGTTTTGCTTTGCCTTGGCATGTGATTAATATGTTTATCTTGCTTGCCCAAGTTTTTTCACCAAGTTGCATATTGAAAATCTTATGTTTTGGGCGAAGTTCAAGTTTTTACCTTGGTTCGGGATTTTTTAGTCTGTCCGGATTTTCCTGGATTTCAAACTCCAGTTTCAACACTATTGTTTAGGTTTTTGAGCTAGTTTGGGATTGTCTGCCCCGGTTGAATTTTCCTGGTTTTTCCTCTTTCCCTACATTTTCCCAGATTGTGCTCGAAGTCCGGCTCGACCTGTTTTACACTACAGTTCGAAGATTTATGGCCTTTGTGGAATTCTTCTTGGGTCATATTTTTTTGAATTTTCGTTTGGTTGTCAGGTTTCTGAGTTTGGTCAATTTTTGGAGCTTTATGCCATTTGCTTTATCATTTGCATTCTCCTGAGTTGAGATGTTCATCTTGTTGTGCTTTAAAACGTTATGGTTTTTCTTGGAGTTTGAATTTGTATGTTTGGGTATTTCATGGCTTGCCTTGTGCATTCATGGTTAAAATATAGGGTTTCATGCCTAGGGCGTCACCATCTCATCTTGTTCTACTTTTGATTGAGCCTAGGATTTGAAGAAGATCTGTAGGAGGCTCGTGTTAAGCGATTTTCATGCCCAAGGTCCTCAAATTTGTGACCTTCGGTCAATTTGAGAGAATTTGTGTTGGATGGTCGATTTTCAAGTTTCCTATCGACCTCGGGATTTTCCTGCCCGATTGGATTTTCTCGGATTCCTTCATTTTCCTGAAAATGTGCTAGTGTTTGGATTTTTGCGCTCTTTGTGGAATTTCAGTCTGGCCGGATTTTTCTGAATTCTCTACCATGCTTTGTGGAATTTAAGAAATTGGATAAAATTGATGAATCTAATGAGGAATACTTAAACATATCTTGCTTTAGCTTGATGAATTTCACTATTGTATGTTGCTTGTGTTTGTTTTGATGATCTATTGTTGATATTGGTGTTTCATCGTGAGAATCTGCCTAGTTTAGAATTTTTCCAAATTCCTCCCAGGCAAGTTTTCCCCAGTTAGCTCAAAATCCCGAACTTCCCAGTATTGATACTTAATGGCTAATTTAATGGTTTTATCATGATTTTAAGCTAACACTTGGATGAAAATGTTGTCAATATTTGGATTCTCACATTGGTGTTTGATGGATGTAAGTTGAGTCTGGCAGGACGATGGTGGCTAGAGAGGCTAAAGGACATAAAGGGATCATCCATCTCTGAAGTAGGAAAGAGATGAAGCTGGACGAAAAGAGTAGGATTCCTGAGGGCAAGATGACATCAGTCTAGTTTGAGGTTTCAGATCCGAATATGAACACCTTGCTACAAAGAACTAGGGTTATCATGGGATACAGTAACTGGGCACCAGTTGGATGATGCAGTGACCTGTAGTGCAATCATCAGTGAATATCAATCCAACAAGAGAGACTGGGACAATGTGATGGGGCAGATCTAAAGAATAATATTAATGTTGTTGAATGGCGAACTAGGGTTTCACCTATGCCACTTGTGAATAGCTTGCGGAGGACATTCTTGATAACGAAGGCCAAAATGGAACAAAGTTGGGCGAAGCAATTAATGCAAAACGTGTCGAAAGTTATGCTTCCTCATTATTTCACTTTGCCTCTTCTTCACACATTTTGGTCTGAGTTATGAGGGAGATCCTGGGCCGATCTGGTCGGTGTCTTTGCATTTAATGCATGTTTGACTTTGTTTCAAATCCTTCTAGGGTTGACTTGCTCTATGACCGACTTATTATAAACCCTAATTAGAATGACACATCTGACGCATTTTATAAATATGGCGTTTCGCCTCTTTTGTAAGGGTTAGAAAGTTGTTAGAAAGGAGAGTAGAGGTAGAAAGGTAGAAGAAAAAAGGTTCAAAAAATCAAGTTAGGGTTTTGAAGTAAGTCAGACATTTTTTTTTTGCAGTTCAGTAGGAGGAGGAGGTGATGTATCTTCCAAATTTTCTTAGCATAGATGGAGATAATTTGAAGACATGGGTTTTTTGTACATTGGTAATTTTTCTAGATTTGTAAATGTTGCTTATCTATTTCATTGATAGTAGTAGTAGCCAGACTTAAACCTACTTTATATTATGCTCTAGAATGGTATTCATTTTGGGTTAATCATTTGATTTGAAAAGCTTTCAAGAAATGAAATTTTATCTTATGTTTAGTTTGAATGATGATTTGCAATCTACTGTTAAAGTTTGCACTGTGAATGAATGAAACTTTGTATCAATTACAGGTTAATTTTATTTTGCAGTTCTAGTTTATGAATTCCTTGGAAGGAAACAAGTCTAATTAGTTGAATGAATCAAAATTCTTTTCAGTTTGAAAACCTTGAATTATTTTCAGTTTGAAAACCTTGATCTATCTTTTTTCTATTTCTTTAAAACCACCAGTTAAAGTAGGTTTAGATAGATGTTTGATCTTGCAACAATCCAAAAACTCAAAACCAATAGGCCCCTTGAATATTATAGCCGTATTGACCACTTCATGAAACAACATGTTGTGAACCAACAATAAGGACCTTGGGAGGTGAGATCAGTTTGATTACTGATCGTCTCTTTCAGGAGAGGTGAGATACATTTACTTTTATCTTACCTGCATGTTGTGGGTCAATTTGACACCTCAACAGGAACTGGTGCTAGAAGGAGGGCCATAAGAGAAAACTAGATAACATTGGGTCTTTCTCACCAAAGAGGTCCCATAGAGTTCTTCAATCAACTAAAAACCCACCACCTTTGATAGAACTCAAGACCCCAATGAGACACAAGATTCACAAGGCAACCATTCTACCACCCTTGTCAACTCCACTCACTCCACCAGGATTTTCACCAATACCCTAATGGATACCCGTGAATCCACCACCAAATCCACCTCAATTTCCATTACAGCTGGTTCAACCCATCCAACAGCTAACTCAACCTCCACCACTACCACCAATGGCATTTTTTGTGAATAATCCCTCTCCATTGGGGACTATTCCTGGAGGCTTTCATGATATGCCTAAGAATCCTGAGAGATTTTGTCCCAAATACATTCATGGCGAATCAAGGAGTGTTGAGGAGCACATACAAGCTTTTAAGGACGCTTGTACCAGAGCCCAGATAGCTCACCATGATGTGGTTTTTAGGTTGTTCCCTTATTCCTTAGGGAATATGGCGTACAACTAGTACCTAAATCTTCCACAAGGTTCTATTCTGAGCTGGATAGATCTGGAGAATGCTTTCATCAATCAGTTTAGATTTTATGTAGATCCGACCATTTTGTTCCATCAATTTGCTACCATTAGGAAGGAGCCACATGAATCACTACCCTTGTTTAATACTAGGTTTCAATGAATGTATAGAAGATTGCAGGACCCCTATCTAGTTGTTGAGAATAGTGCCATTCAAGCATATTTTAGAGTTATAGACCTTTTGGTTGGCTTGTTCCTACAAAGGACTTATCAGCCAAGAAATATTGATTCTTTGTCTAAAGTTTATCATCTAGCCACCAAGCTGCAACAACAAACTAGCTCTCAACAAGGGAACTTGGGAGGAGGTTTTCCTTCTATGGGGTATCAGATGCCTAATCCAACCCCTTTATTCAATACTGTCCTAGGGATGTCTCCTTCCCATTATGGACCTATGTCTGAGTTGGAGACTCAATCTCCTATTCCATTTCTTGCCAATGGAGCCCCTGACTTCTCTCAACAATCACAAGCTCATTATAGTCTGCATGGTCATCATAATCAAGCTGGAATACCAAATCCTGTCAGTCAGCCACCTATTGCTAAGAATGTTGAGAGTGAAAGGACAATTCAACTCACAAATGAGGTGGAGACCCTAAAGAAAACTATCTCAAGTCACAAATGACATGGCTCAGCTTAATTTGAACCCCTCTCAGAACCAAGGTAATTATGCTAATCAAGGTAATTACCCTAATCAAAATAATAATAATCAGGGTAATTATCAGAACAACAACAATCACAGCCAGAGGAATTATCAAGGCTAGAACTTCCCTAACCAAGGCTATCAAAATCAGAATAGAGGATATAACAAGAGGCCTAATAACAACAAACAATGGAACACAAGACCAAATAATTGTGGGGTTTATCACAATTATCAAGCTAATGAGGATAGGCCACATAGTGCAAATGTGGCTGACCTCAATTTTATGACTAACTGGTGCAAGCTACATGATACTGCAACTCATTATGAGGTGAACTGTCGTGAAATGGAGAAGGTTGTGAAGATGGCACAGGTAGATTCCCAAATGTTCCAAGGGAATTCAAATAGAGGAGGTGGCTCAGTGGATACAACAATGGCTTATGACCTCTTTGAAGAAGAACCTTCATTCCCAATGCAAAGTGAGAATGAACTAGAAGAAGATGTTTATGATGCTCAAGCTTTTTAGATAAAGGGAGGACACTTCCTAAGAAACTAGAATAAGGGTCCGTTCACTACATCAGCACCACCTAACCACATGGTGCCTCTGAATCAGAGTGTTGATAACAACCCTCCTCCACCGAAGGGTCTGCCTAATTTCCCTAGAAAAGGTAATTCATCTGGTGTTTTCAAATATAATGCAAGTTATAACACAAAATTTGATATTGTTTATGAGATGAAGAAATAGAAAACATATTTATCATACTTTTACATCCTAAAATGGTGCCCTTCCCAATGAGATATAGTGTTGAAAGCTTTGGAAGAAGCTAATAAATCAAAAGGAAAAACCAAGGTGGCACCCGTTGTGGACATGAACACAACTTTGTTCAAAAACAAGGTAGGGAGCCCACCATTTCTGTTAAGTTTGAGAATCTGTGGGAAGAATCTGCACAATTGTCTACTAGATTTAGGGGCTTCTAGCAATGTTATGCCATTTTCTGTATGCAAGAAATTGGGATTGAATCTTGTCCAAACAAACAAGAAGGTCATCCAACTTGATAAAACAGAGATTAATGTAGTTGGAGAATTGAGAAATATACATGTACAAGTAGGGTTTGACCCTAGGATTCAAACCAATATGGATATTCAAGTAGCAGACATTCCTAGACTTATGGTATGCTTTTGAGCAGAGATCTAATGAAGAGTATAGGGGGATATCTCTCCCTTGAATTTTCACATATGTGGCTACCATGGAGGGGAATTCCTACGCAGATTAGGATTGAGAGTGAACCTCACCTCAAGCATATCATCACTAAGTATGACTGTCCCAACGAGGTAGCTTATTTTGAAACCAAGATAGGGGTTTATAAAAGAGAGGAAATTTTGACTCTTTCAATGCTTGATTCTAATGATTTTCCAATACAAGAATTCCCTGATCCCATGACTAGTGTAAACCAGCAGGTATTGATCAAGAAGTTGCAACAGGATCAGTTGGTTTTAGGGGAAGGTATCGATTTGTGGAGTCTTCTACTCCCAAATAGGTGCAAGGTGCACTACCAAAATAATTCGGAATTGACCTTCCAACCCTGCATCAGTGTTCTAAATCATGTTTTCCAAACTGAAGAAACTAGCCCAATTCACCTTGAGACTATTTCAGATCACTTCTCATTTGAAGCCAAAAATGCAATAATGTTAACCAAGGATAATATACCTTCAGAGAAAATCCCTCCTCAAACTAAACTTACCTCGGTCATAATATCGGACCAACACAGTTATGTTGAACAACCCTAGGGTTTGTTTGATACCCCTGCACTCACAAGTATACCAAAACCCAAGGGGTTAATCAAAGATACAAATAACTGTTAGAAAGATATCCTAGGATTACATGATATATTTGAGCGGGAATTGGATATTGCACCTGATGAACCTATTGAACACCCATTCCTAATATTTGATGCAAAAGATCAAGTGGTCCCACCTATGGTTCATCTTATCCAAGCACCCACAACAAGCTCAAAGAGATCAACCCCACCTCATAATCAGCTATGGATCCTCACGTTTGATGGATCCAAATATAAAACAGGGTGTGGTGCTAGAATTGAGTTAACTAGCTCGAAAGGGAAAACATTTTTCGCTTCTTACAGGTTGTAGTTTGAATGCACTAACAATATAGCAAAATATGAAGTATTAGCTCAGGGATTGATGTTCACACATCAGAAGAAAGTTACTACCTTGATGGTTAAAGGAGATTCAAAAGTGATTATCAAGAAAGTACGCAACAGTACACATGTCACAATAAAAGACTGGTAGCTTATAGAAATCGGGTGTGGAACCTAATTGAAGACTTTGATGCTTTTGGGATTAGTTTAATCCCTAGAGAGGAGAATCAAATAGTTGATTCATTAGTTGTTGCTGCAAGTACCCTGGAGCCCATGTAAGGCTCCAAGCTCAAGAGATTCTCAATAGAATTGATATCCACCCTGGCTGTCCCTGATAATGTCAGGAACTTTCAAGTCTTTGACGATGATCGACATATCCTTGCTTTTCTAGCAAGCTCAGATGTTTTTGAAGGATAGATCATCGATGAGTCCGACAGGGATCAAGGAGACTGGAACCCCGAAGACTATGATACAAAAGGTGTCCTCAATTTAAAAAGGAATAGCATTCTCAAGGGAATGGTGTCCTTGGAAAGAATTTTTGACTTAGATCCAAGGGCTCGGGAAAAGGTATCAACCAAAGATAAGGGAGGTGAATATGAAACTGTTAACTTAGATGATTCTGGCCCTAAAAGGAATGTTTACATAGGGAAAGCTTGCCCTAAAGCAATTAGAGAAAATATATTGAGGGAATTGAAGAAAGATATTGCTGCAATAGCTTAGGGGTATGAAGATCTAAAAACATTTGATACTTCTATGATAACTCATACTATTCCTTTGAAGCCTGAAGCTAGACCATTTCTGCAGAAACGTCCTGTCAACACCTTGATTGAACCACTGATCTTTAAGGAAGTTTAGAAATTGCTTTCTGCAAGAATAATCTTCCCTATATGACATTCAATATGGGTGGCTAACTTGGTTCCAATTCGTAAAAAGAATGGGGAGATCAGGCTATGTGTAGATTTCAGGAATTTGAATAGAACTTCAAAAAAATACAACTATCCACTCCCTTCTCTAGACAAAGTCTTGAAAACTATCAATGAGTCTCAAATGATGTTGTTCCTAGATGGTTATTCTAGGTACAATCAAGTGATCGTTAATTATGAAGACAGAATGAAGACAACCTTCACTACTAAGTGGGGAACATGTTTACTTATAGGAGGATGCCATTTGGTTTGATAAATGTTGGAGCAAGCTTTCAACGTGCAATGGACATAACGTTCAAAGATTTGATTGGTAAGTGCATCATCATTTATATGGATGACCTGACAGTATTATCTAAAGATAGACTAAACCATGCTGTAGACTTGGCTAAAGTTCTTGAAAGATGTATCAAATATGGTGTTTCTCTTAATCCTAAAAAGTGTGTGTTCAAGGTTTCTAAAGCGAATCTTTTGGGACACATAATCTCAGAAAGAGGGATATCGATAGATCTAAACCGAGTTGAGTCTATTATGAAGTTAACCATGCCAGGAAGTAAGAAGGAGATGAGATCTTTCTTCGGAAAGATAAACTTTGTGAGGAATTTTATCATAGCTTTTTCTCAGGTTAAGCAATCCATTTTGGAGGTACCAGTCCTCACCAATCCTGACTATTTGAAGCCATTTTATATTTATTCTTTTGCTTATGAACACTCATATGCAACTATCCTCACACAACGAAGAGAGGAGGGGGATGAAAGGCCAACTGCCTTCATGAACTCTCTGTTTAAGAATGTTGAAGTCAAGTACCCACCTCTTGAGAAACAGGCTTTTGCATTGGTTAGAGCTATCAAGAAGTTCATGCATTATATCCTTCAAAGTCAGATCATTGTTGTGGTTCCTGATGTTGTTGTGAAGTCTCTACTTATGCAAAGCAAGTTGGGAGAACAAAGGGGGAAATGGATGGCTATTTTGCAGGAGTTTGATCTAGAGATTCACCCTATGAAACTTGTCCAAGGTCAAGGTCTGTCTAATGCAATGGCGGATGCTGGTAAGAACATTACTTGTCAGCAGTACACAACACAGTCCTTTTCTAATGACTCTTGGTATGTCAATATTATTTATTTCATGCTCAATAATTGGTGCCCATAGGGAATGAATACAACTTATAGGAGAGCACTAAGAATGAAAAGCTCCCATTATATGCTCAAAGGAGGATTGTTATACAAAAATAATTTTGAGGGGGTTTATCTATGATGCCTTGATCAACAAGAAGCTAAGCACGCAATTGCTGAATTCCATGGGAAACATGGCACAGGTCATGGTTCTGTGGATTCTTTAGCACATTAGATCTTCAGATCTAGTTATTATTGGTCATGTGTGTTTAAGGATGCCCACCAACATGTAAGGACATGTCATATAGGTCAAATTTTGCATTAAGAGAGCGTCATCCAGCCATGCCATTGTAGCCTATTTATGAGGTAAGGCCATTTGCCCATGGGCACTTGATTTTGTTGGGGTAATTAACCCAAATTCTTCTGTAGGACATAAATTCATTTTGACTACCACGGATTACTGCACGAGATGGACATATGCTATACCTTACAATAATAGTATAACGGAGGTAGTAATCAAATTCCTCGTTGAATGCATCACAACCAGGTTTGGAGTACCCTTTGCACTGGTATGTGACAATGGCCCTGCCTTTTCTTTTGCCGAGTTCATTTCATGGGCTTATGATCATAGGATTGTTTTGAAGTATTCTTCAAGCTATTATCCGCAAGGAAATGGAGTTGCAGAATCAACTAATAAGAATCTCCTAGGAGTAATAAAAAAAACTGTTAGAGAACAATCCTAGAGACTGACATACCCAATTAAGATTTGCGTTATGGGCAAATAGGACTATGATCAAGGTTGCATTGAAGACTTCACTATTTAAGCTAGTGTATGGCCAAGAGCATGTGTTCCCTATTCACTTGCAAATACTTGTCCTGAAATTTATGTAGAAATTTTACTCTAGTATTGATAGGATTGAAGTAAGGTTAGCTGGCTTGCTGAAATTAGAAGAACAAAGAAATGTTGTTTTGCAGTAATTCTTTAGGCACCGGGCTGTTGTCAAATGTTGGTTTGACAAAAGATCCAAAGTTAAGGCATCCAGGATATCAAACCTTGTCTTACTATGGGATAAAGCCAATGAAAAGAAGGGTGACCACCAAAAGTTTGATAAGCTTTGGTTGGGCCCCTATGAAATTGCTAAAATCCTAGGAGAAAATGCTTTCCAGCTGAGTAGTTTAACAGGAGAACTTGTTCCATTGCCTATCAAAGGACAGTTTCTCAAACATTATTTTGGGTCGTAAAAGGTCTGGTATTTTGTTGGGTTGTATATATGTAAATAGTTTGTTGTTCTATTGGTTTTGTCTTTTCCTTGTTTTTTTTGTGGTGGCCTTCATTTTATTCAATTGAGTAAGAGAGTTGTTATCTAAAGTATACTTTGGTTACTAGGAGAGAAGTTGGTTTAGATATTTTAAAGTTTTTTGATTGGATGATTTTGTTCTAAATTCATTGTTTTATGTCGATTGTCAATGAGAGTTGTGGAAAGTCATTGAGAATAAGGTGTCAAGTAAGAAATCTTCACTAACTATGATTGAATCTATCACAAATCATCAGAAACATCTCCTTTTGTAATGGTATATTTGTCTTAGGATGATGGTGGTGCAAGATTTGAGTGAAAAATCTGATTCCCTAGATGTTGTTATGATGTGCATGGTAGTTTTCAACCCAATACAGAGTTGGACATCTAGCATATTGAGAAGGAATTGAATGAAAAAAAAGAAGAGAACTATCTAAGAAAAGAAAACTCAATACTGAATGGGTGATTCCAGTATCTCTTCTAGGGCTATAGATGTCTGACTGGCAGTAGAGCAATGTTGTGAGAGAGTTAGAGGTATCTCTGTCAGAGCTATGGACACTTGACTGGCAGCGGAGCAATGCCCAGGATATCATTGCACAACAGTTAAAGGGAATCAACTCATTTGGTTCAAATCTTGAGCATAATTGTTCAAAAGATGAGGAAAACTTTGTAAAAGGGTGATGCACCATCAAGCACACACATAGATTCAGGGGTAGCCAATGTTGATTTACATTTGAGATTCTAGCTCAACCTTGTTTACTAAGACTGACCTAACTGGAATTGTGATGTCCATAAACCAAGAGTTCTAGGTAAGTGAATTCCTCAGTTTCTTGAAAATGGTTAAACCATTTTTCTAGCCAATTCGCCAATTGTTATGGCTTGCATAACCACCCCATTTTTAAATTTGATTAAAATGGGACCCTATTTTGTTTTCACTCTTTTTGTTTTTCCCCCTTCGATTTTGAGGTTTTGCTTTGCCTTGGCATGTGCTTAATATGTTTATCTTGCTTGCCCAAGTGTTTTCCCCAAGTTGCATATTGAAAATCTTATGTTTTGGGTGAAGTTTCTAGTTTTTACCCTAGTTCAGGATTTTTCGGTTCATTCGAATTTTCCTGGATTTCTTTCAAACTTCGGTTTCAACGCTGTTGTTCAGGTTTTTGAGCCAGTTTGGGATTGTCCGCCCTAGTCAGATTTTCTCGGTTTTTCCTCTTTCCCTCCATTTTCTCGAATTGCACTCGAAGTTCGGCTCAACCTGTTTTACACTATAATTTGGAGATTTTTGGCCTTCGCGGAATTTCGCCTGGGTTGGATTTTTCTAGATTTTCGTTTGGCCATCAGGTTTTTGAGTTTGGTCGATTTTTGGAGCTTTATGCCATTTTGCTTTATCATTTGCATTCTCTTGAGTTGAGATGTTCATCTTGTTGTGCTTTAAAATGCTATGGTCTTGCTTGGAGTTCAAATTTCTGTGTGTTTGGGCATTTCATGGCTTGCCCTATGTGTTCATGGTTAAAATCTAGGGTTTCATGCCCAGGGCATCACCATCTCGTCTTGTTTTGCTTTCAATTGAGCCT